>MCJB01048394.1:56017-87945 GCA_002018475.1 Nicotiana obtusifolia | reverse complement strand
TAGTTGCTCTCTTTCGTGGGTGTGTGTGTTGGACCTCAGAAGAGTAAAAAGGGACCCTAGGTCCTATTTATATTAGCTGAAAATCAAACAAAAGTGCCGAACCCAACCATTTTCGCGACCCCTTAGCTGATCTCCTTTCTTTCTTTTACAAAGATTACTCTAACTTTTTCATACGAAGTCCGATTTGGACGATTCTTTTTGCTACGGCTCCGTAATTTCAAGACGGAGCTAATTCTTCAAACGAAATTGAATTTAGAGGTCGTTTACTAATTCTAATATCCATTACACTAGAAAGTATGAAGTTAACGCTTTATAAAGCGACGAATTAAGTCCCGTTAACCATTCAAAATTCACCCGAGACCCCCGGGACTTTATCCGAACATGCACACATGTTCTATAACCTCATTCAAACTTGTTCCAATCTTTGGAACACTAAGATGAACATCGATTTATTAAATTTGTATTGAAACCAATTCTATGAACTTCAAGGATCCTCAATTCGATCCTTCGATCCGAACCCGACCAAACGATGTCCGAACGGTCTGAAAATTTGCACGCAAGTCCAAAATCACATAAGGAACCTACAGCAACTTTCGGAATTTCATTCCGACTTCCGGATCAAAATTCGACCTATCGACCGGAAACTCGAACTTCCTCGATTCAAATTTAGTGTTATTCGAGGTCTATCAAATATGTTCCGGTCACTCGTCTAAGTCATATATTCTCTCCCGAAGCTAGTCGAGTCGTCGGAATTGAAATCCGAACCCTCTAACTCATAAGTCAATCCACGGTTGACTTTTGTGACTTAGACTTTCATAAATGAGACCATGTGTCTCATTTCTTTTCAATTCACTTCGAGTACATTTTACTAGACTTAATTTCACATAATATAAATAATGAAATGAATTCGGGGCAATAAAGTGAGTCATCACATTAACATACCTCAAGTCGTCAATGCAACTCAACAACAAGCTTATGACATCTAGCGCGCCAACCCTAAACAAAGAAATGCATGTACAACTTAGATGGCGCTAGTATATCACGTATCTCAAACGATAACTCGATTCTAAAATAAAACTGGTAGCATTTTTCCTGATTTTACTACTCCCTCAAGCCTAGTATAGGCGAGATACAAGCACAATACAATCAGCAAGTCAAACAATCTAACTACAATTCGGGACCTTCAATACAACAAAAACCCCAAATATACCATAACACACCCAATCAACAAGTTATCAATTAGCCTGAAATTGCAACAACAAGCAACCAGCCTACTATCCCACCACATGTGGCGTTTCTCCACGCCCTTCATCCTTCCAAACTCAATAAATCAGCAGCATAATAGGCCAACGCGAGTGGACTACAAAGCAATCCACTAAAAGTGAAATAAATCGAACCCACGACTTTCGATCACCGTCCTGTGAGCCCTAACTATTAGGAAACGAATTTATCAACCTTCCTTGATATTTAATAGCTTATATACAGAAAGTAGACATTTTCTTAACTATGAAGTACCTTCCAAAACTCAAACTACAAAGAAAAAGAGAAGCGATATAGCGATACTTAAGTCGTAGGGATCATTCTAATGTTATCACTTCTTGATTTTGTACCCGGGATATTAATCTTCTTTGAAACCCTAGAAGAGAGCTTAAGGATATGTTTATGGGTATCCTATGGTCGTTTTCTATGGAAAAATGAAGATAAAACGACCTAAGACATATATATATCAACTTTTGAAAAGTCAAAAAGGTACTAGCTTGGCACTCTAGCATTGGCCCATTTTCCGACGCTTATATCTTTTTATCCGGATGTCGTATTAATAAAAGGTTAAAAGCGTTGGAAACTACATTCCAAGACCTTCAATTTGGTATATAATACTTCTCAAAAAGACCTCATATAACACACGAAATATATTGCTCAAAAAGCTTTAGTGACATACCTACTTGTCATCTATGCGGTCTCCGCAGTCTCGCGAAACTGCAAATATCTCTCTACTCCAATGTCGTGTCAACGGTTTAATGTGTTAGAAACTAGACTCGTAGATCTTCAATTTGATATGTGGATCATCTCGTAGTTCCAAGTATATTAGGAGAAAAGCTCCGGTATATTTGACCTAATTTTCAGCACATTTATGAATATAACTTGTGATGACCTTTGCCAACTTTTGTTCCACGACTCGCTTGACTTTAAAACGTAACACACGACTATCATAAGCCTAAAATAACTTATAACATAACCTCCTTATCACGCTAAGAAACCTAGTCTCACCCCAAAGTGCAGGTTATAACATTCCAAACTTATCGACTTTCGACGAAATTTATTTTTCGTTTAGCTTCTAAGCTTTCCAACCATGTTGGTACTTTTTATCCATGATCTTAAAGATTTGTAACCTCCACGGTAGAATGATTAACTTACTTTATAGACTTTTCAAAGATGATTTCATTTCTAAGCTTACATCAATTGACTTACATCAATTTCAACTTTGTCAATTGAAAAGCCGGATTTGGCAGTGGTATTTTGGTTATCAGTTATATTTATGTGATGCGCTATATATGAAGTCCCTTCTCTTTCTCTTTTGTATTATGAATGTGTATATTGGATTACTTTATTTATTTTCAGTGGAACTAGATTTTAGTATAAACACAATATCTCTTTTGTTTGTAGACTGAGTAATAACTTATAGGTGCTCCTCGGACCCAAATGAAGTTTGCATTCAGCAGTAAACCAACGAAACGTAGACAATGACGATGGGTTGCGAAAGCTCTTTAGCCGAGACAAAAAATCTGAGGCTTTTCATCTCAATGGCCTTCATCTCTACTACATAGGGTGTTGGCAAATATGGCCAAAAAGATGTTATGATAATCTTCGTTAGTCTTGACAAATCCTGTAATTACTGCAAAAAATGAAAAAAAGAAAAAATTATATTGGAACTAACTCTTGTGAGTGTTAAACTTTTCTAACTTTGGTCTTGGTTGATCACAACATCCAATTTATGTGAAAAATAATTTGGAGTCGGGTTTAATAAAGATTAATTGCTCATTTTTGGTAAAATAAAGTTGATAAAATAAAATGTCTTTAAAAACCACGCGAAGCGCGAACGTACTCTCTAGTGTTTATCATAAAAGGAAGACAGAAAGAAAAAAGTAATAGAAAAAAGAAGTACCACTGTAAAAGAAAGGAAAACAGTAACTGCAAAGAACTGACCGACGACAAAAGAGCCGAAAATAATGGGGGTGAAAACATCCAAAACCTGTCCGAGCATGATAGGGATATGATCCAAGTTATTTATAACATAATAAACAACTGGAGGTTATATAACATAATAAAATGATAAAATAAAATGTCTATAAAAATCACGCGAAGCGCGGACGTACTCTCTAATGTTTATCATAAAAGGAAGGCAGAAAGAAAAAAATTAATAGAAAAAAGAAGTACCACTGTAAAAGAAAGGAAAACAGTAACGGCAAAGAATTGACCGGCGACAAAAGAGCCGAAGATAATGGAGGTGAAAACATCCAAAACCTGTCCGAGCATGATAGGGATATGATCCAAGTTATTTATAACATAATAAACAACTGGAGGTTATATAACATAATAAAATGATAAAATAAAATGTCTATAAAAACCACGCGAAGCGTGGACGTACTCTCTAGTATTTATCATAAAAGGAAGGCAGAAAGAAAAAGGTTAATAGAAAAAAAAAAGTACCACTGTAAAAGAAAGAAAAACAGTAACTGCTAAGAATTGACCTGCGACAAAAGAGCCGAAGATAATGGAGGTGAAAACATCCAAAACGTGTCCGAGCATGATAGAAATATGATCCAAGTTATTTATAACATAAAAAACAACTGGAGGTTATATAACATAATAAAATAATAAAATAAAATGTCTATAAAAATCACGCGAAGCGCAGACGTACTCTCTAGTGTTAATCATAAAAGGAAGGCAGAAGGAAAAAAATTAATAGAAAAAAGAAGTACCACTGTAAAAGAAAGGAAAACAGTAACTGCAAAGAACTGACCGGCGACAAAAGAGCCGAAGACAATGGAGGTGAAAACATCCAAAACTTGTCCGAGCATGATAGGGATATGATCCAAGTTATTTATAACATAATAAACAACTGGAGGTTATATAACATAATAAACAACTGGAGGTTATATAACATAATAAAATGATAAAATAAAATGTCTATAAAAACCACGTGAAGCGCGAACGTACTCTAATGTTTATCATAAAAGGAAGGCAGAAAGAAAAAAATTAATAGAAAAAAGAAGTACCACTGTAAAAGAACGAAAAACAATAACTGCAAAGAATTGACCGGCAACAAAAAAGTTGAAAATAATAAAGGTGAAAATATCCAAAACCTGTCCGAACATGATAGGAACATGATCCAAATTATTTATAACACAATAAACAACCGGAGGTTATATAACATAATAAACAATTAGAGGTTATGGACTTGAAAAGTCATACCCCGCAACGAAGAGGTGTGAGTAATAATATAGACAATTAAAACTTGGATAAGTGGATAAATTGGAAGGAAAAAGTTAAAAAAATAGAAAAAAGATAAAGAGGATTCTTACACTATAATGATGCCACGTCACATTCCTTATGTCCCTCATTTATATAAAGATATAGAATATAGATTACGTGTATTAAATATGCATATGTGAATGTACGCATGTACATGTCTAGTTATATGTGCGTAAAATTTTGGTTTATTTTCCCTCTTATTCACTATCGTATACTTCTTAAATTTTGATTGTTAAGAAATGAAATATTTTTTAAAATTATAATTTATTTAAAGTATAACTAGATAACTTTTTAAGAATAATTTATTCCATTTTTGATAATTATTTTTTGCATTGCCTGCATTAATATATATATGTTTATAAAATTTTCATTGTTTTTTAGTTTCAGTGGGCTAAATAGAATTTTTAGTTTTGATTGCTATTAACAAGATAACTATTGATACGAGCAAATTATTTTTATTCGAGAGCATTTGATTTAGCTTATTTCATTATTGAATATCATTAACTTATGTTTGATTACTACTTCTCGCTCTTTTTGTTTTGCTCAGAAATTATATATTTTTGTCCTATAAGTAAGCTCATGATACAGATTATGAAACACATCACATCGTATTACTAAAAACAAAAATAAAGGTTGATAACATATAAGATAAATAAGTTTTTTAAAAACGTCAATTGAGATATAATAGGAAAATTGTATTGTACAATATTGAAATAATTAAGGTTTAATTTTTAAAGCAAAGTTGAATTATCAATGGATTTTAATTGGAAGTAAAAGGAGCGAGGGAAAAGAGCTATCACCCTAACAAGTGATTGATTCCAAAGTAAAATTCTAATATCAGCTGAAATTACGCAGCAGTGTCAATCAATTCGCATAAATGGGCGGGTTCCAAAGCAAGTGTGAATATATGTCGACAGTTGAATAGATTTGCCATTTTACTGCTTGAGCAGGTAAAAGTGTAAGCATAAAAAGATAGTCGAAGGGACGGTGGAGAGAGAGCAGATTTTATCCGTGAATAGTGAGAGATTAAGAGGAGAAAAAACCCAGATATGCTGATAGTGATACATAGAAACCGAATATCTCCGAATTTTTCCCGATTTTGGGGCTTGGCTTTGAGGGGAATTAATTAAGGAATGGGGCGGAAGAAGGTGGAAATAAAGCCAATCAAAGACAAGAACAGCAGACAAGTGACGTTTTCAAAACGGAGGAAAGGGCTCCTAAAGAAAGCCAAACAACTCTCCATTCTTTGCGATGTCGATGTCGCTGTTGTCGTCTTCCAACAACGGCAGACTCTACGACTTCTCCAGCACTAACAGGTTCCTCATATCATTAGATCTTCCTTCTTATTAACAGTTATTCCTATTTTCCTACTGTTTCTGTTGTTTCTGTTTGTTTGTAATTATCCTGAAGCTGCACTCGATTATTATACTATCATATTAAGTCTGCAACCCTAGAAATTCGGGAAGCATATTCAATGATACGTGGTGAAGACGCCTAGCCATAAATGCTGACACAGACACAGACACAGACACGCTTTCAATTAATTTAAGGGTTACAGTCTGTACTGTTTTGCTTGTGATTATAGCGGCGGTAAGCAGTTTGCGCCTATCACGAGGCCTTTCTTTTTGCTAGTTCAAATAATTATGCCTAAGATTTGAGGATCTTAGCCACCTTTAATATTTCTCATGTTGAGCCGTTGAGGATATTCTGATAGTATTATTCTTCTGTATATACCTAAAGAATCATAAGAATCCCTTACCGTCTTTGAGAAAAAGAATCTTACATGTAAGATTAAAATCTGAAATGAACTCCTCCTTTTATTAATATATGTGGAAACATTGCTGTTTGAAGAAAATTTTGGAAAAAAAGTGGGTGGCCCCTGGCCTGTATTGACTACGTCTAGTAGTTAGCCAGGAAATGTTATGTGATGGAAATAATTGTTGATCATGATCAATGGCTGCTTTGAAAACACATCTTAGGTTGGAAGGAAATTAAAAGAATTTTAAGAGTCCCTTTTGATCCTTTGCTATCAATTCTCCTTCAACTGGTCTTTAATTTTTTTCTTTCACTTGCTCTCACTACTAAAAATTCGAAAAAAAACAATTAAAATTTAGCGATCAATGTTGGTCTGTAAAGAAAAGCGACCAGAGTTGGTCGCTAAACTAGTGAAAATAATAAAATAATAATTTTAAATACATTAGGGACCAAGGTTGGTCGCTATTTGGTCGCTAATTTCGTCAAACTGTTGATCGGACTGGTCAGACTTGCTTGGTCAAAGAAATACTCAGATTAGCGACCAACGTTGGTCGCTTAAAAGGACCCACTTATAAAATTTTAATTATTATAATATTATTTAAATTAAATTATAAAATATAAATAAATAAAATCTAAAATTAGTGACCAAAGTTGGTCGCTGAATAAAGAGTAAACAGATGGAGACCAACTTTGGTCGCTAATCGGGGACCCAGTTCGATATTATATGAAATATAAATAAATCTGATTTATATTTGGCGACCAACTTTGGGCGCTAATTTTAAATTATGTATATTTGGCGACCAACTTTACAGGTCAACATTGGTCAAAATTAAAATTACTTTTATATTTACTATCTAAATAATATTAATGTAAGTAGTTAACACTTTTGTAATACAAGGGGTGAATAGACTAAAGTATATTCTAACATGCTATATATGCAGTTAAGTAGTACTACGAAGCGTGCGTGCGTATACACACACACACACACACACACACACACATATATATATAAGAACATGAAGTGCTCGGAACACAGGGACGAGTTATTTTAGGTATTGATACACTTGTAAAGTGATTCATCGACTTATAACCTACTCATATGCATGTATATATATTAACAATAAATTAAAACGTCTCGACTTATATCAATTAATATATATATAAAAGCTATATTCGATATAATATTAGCTAATGCACTCATACTTAGTGCATAGTATAGCATAGTATATATATACTATGCTAATATTATATCGAATATAGCTTATACATACATACATACATATATATATATATATATATATACACACACATACATATATACACACATATATATGTACATATATATGTATGTATACATATATATGTGTGTATATATACACACACACACTATACTATGCACTTAAGTATATATAATAGACTATACTATATCTATATATATATACTATACACTTAGTATATATAATACAGTATACTATATATATAGTATAATGTATTATATAATACACTATACTATACACTTAGTATATATAATACATGTAGTATATATAATACACTATACTATACACTTAGTATATATAATACACGTAATATATATAATAGACTATACTATAGCGACCAACGTTGGTCGCTATTTTCAATTTAAATTTTTTAGATATCGACCAACGTTGGTCGCTATTTTTGGTCGCTTTTCTAATTTTCAAAAACAAAATCGGGGTTTCCCCCATTTATCTTATTTTCCCAAAATTTCCCAACTCTCTTATTCCCGCCCTTTCTCTGTTTCAGTCACCCTAATCCCATCCCCCACCCCGCGCCACCACTGCTCGCCGTCGCCGTCCACTGCCGCCCCTCTCTCTCTCCTTCTCCACCTAAAAAAAATCAAGGTTAGAATTATAACCTTCAATCTTTGTTATTTCTAGCGTGTGTGTTACAATATTTGATGTATTGTAGTTTATTGTTTCAATTAGTGTTTCAATTCTTTGAATATTGTATTTTATTGAGGATTAGGGTTTAGGTCTTGTTTAAATTAGTTTTGTTAATTAATTTTATTAACTAATTAGTTTAATTAGTGTTGAATTTAGTTTATTTAGATTTGAATTATACTTTGTGTTGTCTTGATAGTTTGGTTAGAATCTAGGGTTTAGGATATGAATTGAACCTTTAGGATATGAATTGGACTTTTAGTTTATGAATTGGACTTTTAGTTTATGAATTGGACTTGACTTTTAGTTTACAAATTGAAATTTTAGGATATGAATTGAACTTTTAGGATATGAATTGGACTTTTAGTTTATGTATTGGAATGTTAGTTTATGAATTGGAATTTTAGTTTATGAATTGGACATGTAGTTTACAAATTGTAATTTTAGGATATGATTTGAACTTTTAATTTATGAATTGAACTTTTAGTTTATAAATTGAAATTTTAGGATATGAATTGAACTTTTAGTTTATGAATTGAACTTTTAGTTTATAAATTGAACTTTTAAGATATGAATTGAACTTTTAGTTTATGAATTGAACCTTTTGGATATGAATTGAAATTTTAGTGTATGAATTGAACTTTCAGGATATGAATTGAACTTTTAGTTTATGAATTGAACTTTTAGTTTATAAATTGAATTTTTAAGATATGAATTGAACTTTTAGTTTATAAATTGAACTTTTAGTTTGTAAATTGAAATTTTAGGATATGAGTTAGATTTTTAGTTTATAAATTGAACTTTTAAGATATGAATTGAACTTTTAGTTTATAAATTGAACTTTTAGTTTATAACTTGAAATTTTAGGATATGAATTGGACTTTTAGTTTATGAATTTAACCTTTTGAGTATGAATTGAAATTTTAGTGTATGAACTGAACTTTTTGGATATGAATTGAACTTTTAGTTTATGAATTGAACTTTTAAGATATGAATTGAACTTTTAGTTTATAAATTGAACTTTTAGTTTGTAAATTGAAATTTTAGGATATGAAATTAATTAATTAGAAAAATATTAGGATATGAATTAACTAAATTAATTTTCTCTTGTTTTATTTGTATAGATGGAACATCGTACTTGGATGTACAATAGGAATTGTCCTAATCGACGGGGATTGAGGGAAGATTTTGTAGAAGGGGTGGATGACTTTATTAGACATGCAATGTCACTTCCACCATACCTAATTGAAGGAGTAATTAGGTGCCCTTGTGTTAGGTGCGACTGTATGAAGTTTGAAAAACCGGATAAAGTTAAGCATCATCTTTATAGAAGGAGGTCTATAGAAAATTACTTTGTGTGGACTAATCATGGAGAGATCGATGGTAGCCATGGGATATTTCATAACATGGTTGTGGGTGAAAGTAGTAGGTCGGTGGAGAATACAAATCGTGATTCTAGAATTCATCATATGGCTGCGGATGCTTTTGTGATGCGCTTAGGGGGTGATTCCAATGAAAATGTTGAACAAACTCCTAATGATGAAGCAAAATGTTTTTATGAACAATTAGAGGAAGCTAGTCGTCCACTACGTAAATGAAGTCCGCACTTTGAGTTGTCTGTTGCAGTTAGATTACTAAGTATGAAATCTGATTGAAATATTTCTCAAGGAGCATGGACTCTTTCATTGACCTTATGCGTGAACTAGTTGACCGTGATATCGAATTACCTGTTGATTTCTATAAGGCAAAGAGATTAGTTTCTAAGTTAGGACTTTCGTCAATGAGAATTGATTGTTGTGAAGATGGTTGCATGTTATATTATAAAGATGATGCAGCTTTGCACAGTTGTAAATTTTGTGAAAAGCCTCGTTTCAAGAGGCTTTCCAGCGGGAAGATGGTCGCCATCAAGTCGATGCATTATTTACCTCTTATACCTAGGTTAAAGAGGTTATATGCGTCGATGAGTTCTGCTCCTCATATGAGATGACACTTTGAAAATAGAAGACCACCCGGTGTTATGTGTCATCTTTCAGATGGAGAAGCTTGGAAGCACTTTGATAGGACATATCTAGATTTTGCTAGTGAACCAAGGAACATTCGATTAGGTCTGTGTGCAGATGGCTTCACGCCTTTTTCTGTATCTTCGACACCTTATTCATGTTGGCCTGTCTTTCTTACACCTTATAATCTACCACCAGAGTTGTGCATGACTAGTCCATATATATATTCTTGAATTGTATTATCCCCGGTCCACGTAATCCGAAAAGCTTGATTGATGTATATTTGCAACCTTTGATTGATGAGCTAAAACAATTATGGTACGATGGTGTTGAAACATATGACATATCAACCAAGCAGAATTTCAATTTGCGTGCTAATTTAATGTGGACAATTAACGATTTTCCTGCGTATGGAATGTTGTCTGGGTGGATGATTGCTGGGAAGCTAGCTTGTCCTTATTGCATGGAAAATAGTAAAGCGTTCACTTTGAAATATGGCCGAAAGCAATCATGGTTTGATTGTCATCGTCAATTCTTGCCTCCTGATCATGAGTTTAGAAGGATGAAAAATGCATTCAAAAAGAATAAAATGAAATGTGATTTTCCACCTCCGATACTTTCAGGTGAGGAAATTTGGGAGAGGGTCCAGAACTTCAGTAAAGTTACTGAAGCTCCATCTTATAGATTCCTCGGATACGGTGTTACTCATAATTGGGTGAAAAGGAGTATATTTTGGGATTTGCCTTATTGGATGGATAATCTTCTTCGTCACAACCTTGATGTCATGCATATTGAGAAGAACTATTTTGATAATTTGTTCAACACAGTGATGGATGTTAAAGGTAAGACAAAGGATAACGCAAAAGTTAGAATGAACTTACGAGAATATTGCAGGTAGCCTGAATCATACTTGCAGACAGCAAACAATGGTAAGGTGCTCAAACCCAAAGCAAGTTACACATTTACTTTGGAGGAAAGACGGCAAATTTGTGATTGAGTAACGAAATTGAAGATGCCTTAGGGTTATGCGTCGAATTTTGGAGATAAGTTGATATGGAGATAGGGAAGTTGAGCCATTTGAAAAGTCATGACTGTCATGTTTTCATGGAGACCTTAGTGCCTATTGTATTTTGTGGTTTGCCTGAAAGAATCTGGAAACCCATCACAAAGATTAGTTTGTTTTTTAAAGACTTGTGTTCTTCCACATTAAAGGAAGAAAACCTACTCCGGATGGATCAGAACATTCGTGTCACTTCTTCTAAGATGGAAAAGATATTTTCATGTGGGTTTTTTGATGTGATGGAACACCTTCCAATCCACCTTGTACACGAGGCACGACTTGGAGGGCCTGTTCAATGCAGATGGATGTATCCCTTTTGAGAGGTAATATTATATGTTTGATGGATTTTTTAGTTTAGTTATTTTAATTTTCTTGACTAACTGAAATTATGTAGGACAATTGGTAATTGCAAACTATTTGTTAAGCAGAGAAATAAGATTGAAGGATCTATATGCGAAACTTATCTTGCAAAGGAAACTGCTCATTTTTGCTCTTATTATTTTGAGAGTAATGTGCCATGTGCTAGGAATAGGTCCAACAGGCACACGGTCGACCTTAGGAATGATCAATTATATCCGCCTATGTCCATATTCAATCAACCAGGCTGATGTTCTAAGGATGTTAGAAAGAGAAGTTTGAGTGATATGGAGTTCAAGTCAGCTACACTTCATGTGTTCTAAATTGTCCCGAAGTTGTACCATTTCTCAAGTAAGTATTAATTTAGTAGTTACCTTTAATCAAAATATAAAAATTACTGTGATTACATCTCAATGCAACTACTAAAATTATTTGATGTGTTACAGTCACTTCGTGGGTCAATTTGGCCATGATGCTGTATATACGAGATTTGATATGTAGTTCAAACAATTTGTAAGTTTTTCCTTAAAATATTCTAACACTATGTAGGTAAACAATGTTTGGAAGTTATGCTAACTTATGAAGTTTTTTAACAATGTGTAGGTAAATGATCCAAATAATGGTGTAAATCAATTTTTGAAAGATATATCTTGGGGACCTGAGGTTGAGGTCAGAACAATGTCTAAGACGTTGTGAATGGTTATAAGTTTCATACCGAGTGTTGCTCTAAAAATAAAATAGCAACAACAGTGGGGTGTGGGTTCAAGGTAGTGATGGCGACCAAGATGGAGATATTGATTATTATGGTGTGCTCAAAGAAATAATAAAACTAGAATATACAGGTTGACCATATAAGAAATTGATACTCTTTAGATGCAAGTGGTTTGACCCACATCCAACAAGAGGTACAAGAGTACACAATCAATACAACATAATTGAGGTTAATCATACGAGGGAGTATGATCGCTATGATCCTTTCATAATTGCACATAATGTTAGGCAAGTGTATTATGCTCCTTATCCATTGCGGCGGAATAAGTCCGATTGGTGGGTTGTAATAAAAACTAAGCCTGTGGGTAGGGTGAAAGTCGAGAATGTGTTGGATGTTGCATATTAAAACGATATCTCTACTGTTGACCAAATAGTGGACGAAGTTTTAGAAAATGATTTGGACCATCCTGAACACATATTGGAAGAAGTTGATATAAATGAAGTAAGAATTACAGAAAACGAGGAAGAAGAATCAACTGATGAAGCTCAAACTAGTGAGGAAGAAGAATTCTCGGACGAGGAACTATACGTCGATGAGCTTTAAAAAGTTGGTTTCCTTAACAACTCTCGTTTATAGCTAGTTTCTTTATATGTTTCAATCTAAATATGTATTATATTATGCAGATGACAGGCAAGGGTCGATGTAACAATGATTTTACCAGTTCTCGGGGTCGAGAAAAGGCTAGGAAACCAAAGAGGAGGGTAGAAGATAATACTCCATCTTGTCCTGCCGTTTCAGAGATGGCTACGCCTATGCCTATGTCTTTGCTTCCACCCCAGGGCTATTCTGAGCTGCCACAGCATCACCAGCCCTACACCTTCGTGCAGACACTAGGTCTTTCGTCACAAGGCTATAGGACTGTACGTCCGACATACAGTCCAACTGTCGCACAGCCACGTGGATCTCAGCCATCTGCATCGCATGTACCGCATCGATCCATGTCACATCCACGTGGATCACAGGCATCAGTGTCACAGCCACTCGGGTCACCGCTATCAGTGTCACGTCCCCTTGCGGCCATAAAGCTATGTCGCAGTCACAGGGATCGCAGCCATCTTCATCTGGGACTCCATCTATTACAGGCCTCCGCCTGCGAGACACTAGCTCTGACCCCCTACACCTTCCACACATGCCTCTGATATATATGCTTCGGACGGTGATGGTGATGATGACGAGGAGGTGCATCGTGATCAATATGGCAGGATCATCATAGTCTCTGAGGGTGATGGGTAAGAGTTATTTGTTATTTTTATGTTTATTGTTTTGTACAGTTTTACTAAGATATTAATGTATTTTTTTTAATTAAATTGCAGGTTCATCCCTAGTAATATTACTATAAGGATAATCATCCAAGCCACCAGAAAGCTATTAGATGGCCCTTATGCGACTTGGAGTGATTTCCCATTCTCGCCAAATTTTCAATGAATTTAAGGTATAAATGTTCTTTTAAGCAGTACAATTATATATATATATATAAATATATATATATATATATATATATATATATGTAGAAGCTATATTCTATGATACAAATTNCCCAAGCCACTAGAAAGCTATATGATGGCCCTTATGAGACTTGGAGTGATTTTCCATTCTCGCTTAAGGAGCAAATTTTCAATGAATTTAAGGTATAAATGTTCTTTTAAGCAGTACAATTATATATATATATATAAATATATATATATATATATATATATATATATATGTAGAAGCTATATTCTATGATACAAATTTTTGCTTCGCATTGACTGTAAAGCAGCTAAATCTGTTCTACAAAAGGATGTGCAAAATATTGCTTCTAAACATATTTTCGCCAGGTGGCAAGCTATTTTATCAATTTTTGATTTTGGGTCAATTTGTACTTGCCAAAATTCAGATTTTAAATCAAATTTAGAGAAAAGGTCGGAACAGTTGTGGGTGGTTTTGTAAGCAATTGCAGTGATGAGTGCACAGTAATCTACAGTAACATTGCTACAGTACTTTCTGGAAAATTCTTTGCTGGCGTCAACCTATGGCCAGATAGTTAGCCAGATTCAACAAATTGCTTATATATATATATATATATATATATGTGTGTGTGTGTGTGTGTGTGTGTGTGTGTGTGTGTGTGCGCGCTAATGTACTTAACTTTTGAATAATTATTAACTAATAAAAGCTAAGTATAATATATCGAATATAGCTTTTTGATATTTCCATCTAATATGATATTTTCATATAATACTTAACTTTTGAAATACAGAGCAAGTGTGTATGGGAACACCGCTATAGCGCGGATGTGGCTGCAAATTTTCATCTCAAGGCTCGCAAGCGGTTGTCGCATTGTTTCTCCAAAGCTAGAAAGTTGAACCAGAAGCCTGCCTGGTTGCTTCAGCATTTATGGGAGGATTTGCAAAGGCAATGGCTTACAGCAGAGTTCTTAAAGAAGAGCGAAAAAGGAAAGAAAGCTCGTGCATCTGAGAAGGGAGGATCCTTGCACACTGGAGGTTCGATCATCCTAGGGACAATAAAGAGAAGAATGGTACGTAATTGCTTAATTTATTTTAATTTTCAAAGTATATTTATTCTGTTTCTTAACTAAAATTTATGAGTTTTCAGGAAAAGAAGTTGGGGCGTCTGATGAAGAAAAATGAGTTATTCAAGGAGACTCATATTGTAAAGAAGAAGAAAAAGACGGATGAAGAAAGATGGGTCGAGGGCCGAGCCTCGACTGTACATGTAAGTTTTCAATTTTCATTAAGTATTTTGATTTACTTTTATATAAATTTTGAAATACTAATTTAATGTAATTTTTCTTATAGGGTCGCTTCACAGCTGAAGTGGAGGAATTCATACGCAGTCAGCTACCTAATGAGTCGGGCGACCCAATCCAACCTTCGGACGAGGATGCTGACGCAGGCTGCTGGCAGTCCAAAATGGGGGAAGGTATACGGGCTTCCTACTAAGAAATTCCATCGCTATAAGTAGGGAATGCAAGGAATAGGGACTTCCGCGCAAGCCGAGCAATTTGATGGGGAGGGCCTCTCCTCTATGCGGGAGACTATGGCAAAGCTCACATCCGAGCTAGAAGCCACCAAGGAAAGAGAAAAGATTATACAGGCTCAGTACGTTGGCATACAAGAGTAGCTCAAATTTCCTTTGGCTTCTGGCAGTTTTTCGATTCCCCGGTCTCGTGAGTCATCGCCAGAGGCTCGCCTTCCCCGTGCTAGTTCCTCCCGTCCTCCCCGTTATCATTCTTCCCATCCTAGAAAACTACACCCTTCTCCATATCGTCTTCGTGATGAAACTTCATCAGACGACGATGATAATGATGTACAAATAATCCTTGACTTGTAATAACAGTTAACTTAGTTTCGTTAGCTTAATGTATTACTTCTATTGAACTTTATAGTTCATTAGTTTAAATGTTGTTGTTATTGTTGTTGTTGTTTATTATCGTTGTTGTTGTTGTTTATTGTTGTTGTTGGCATAAAATGCCTGTTTAGGAATTTGGTAAGCTGGCAGGTGGTGTAGCTGCCAAAACAGGCATTTTTTGCCAAAAATATACCAAGAAAAGAGACCAACTTTGGTCGCTTTACCCTTAAAAAAAATAATTTTCTGGGAAATAGTGACCAACTTTGGTCGCCATTCCATTTAAAAAAAATAATTTATGCAAATATAGCGACCAAAGTTGGTCGCTTGTAATTAATTTTTTTTTTAATTCTTGCAAATAGCGACCAACTTTGGTCTCTTGCTTTAAAAAAAATTAAAAAAATTAATTATATAGCGACCAACGTTGGGTGCCATTTTTCAGATTATAATAAATAAAAAAAACGTAATTTACATTTGGAGACCAAGTCGTCAATATTATATTATTAAAATATTAATAGCGACCAAAGTTGGTCGCTATTTTCTTTATCCGGAATATTTGGTCCTTTTACCTTAGGGACCAAAGTTGGTCCCTAAGGTAAAGTGACTAGCTTAATATCGACCAGACCTGTTTGATCGCTTTTTGGTCGCTTTTTTTCGAATTTTAGTAGTGTCTTGTAAATCCTTTCTCTATTCATTCTTCGTGTCATCCTATCCATAGGCCTTTGGTGGTCTAAGGAGTTGACTCTCACTTATCTAAAATTCATGTCATTGTGTATCCTCTAAAAAGTTTTAAAGTTATCGTTCTACAGTATTAATTCTTCACTAGTGTCATTAAAGGCGAAAATCGCATAAAAGTTCTATAGTCTATTGGGGCTTCAGCAAAAAGAGCAGATAAAGCGTGGACTTTTATGAAGAAAAACAGAAAAGGAGAAAAAATTCGATTATGTATGTGTAGTCCGAGCTTATTAATTATAAACATGAATAAAAGAACATATGGACAAAGAAACTGAAAAATTGCAATAAAGTGAAATTTTAATTGTTTAGTGTCACCTCCTCGGGATGACACTCATAGCAAGGAAAAGTATGTCCTAGAGCCTTGATGATGACAGTGAAGCACCCGCTAAGCGAGGAGAAGCATTCAACATGTTTTGTGCCTCGCTTCAAGGCTTAAGCACGCCTTTGACAACACTGTTCTTCACCTCTTAGTTTTTAAAATAGTGTAGATATTTTGAATTTTACCGTGAAGCAACAAGTTGATGCTCTAATTTAACTCCAAAAGTTTGACAATGTATTGATTTCTAAAGTGGAAACTTTCAAGCTAGAGGGAACTTTTGGTGGAGCAGTGAAATGCTTATAGATCGGAAAGAACATCAATGGTGAAAGCATTATGCTAGGTGGCATTGGCATATGAAAATGAGAGATGAAAGCTACGGGAGACAATGGGATGGGATACCGCAATTGTTCTAGCCGTAAACGATGTATACTAGGCGTTGTACATATCAGCCCATGCTGTGTTGTAGCTAACACATTAAGTATCTCGCATGGGTGTGCATTTGCTAGAATAAAACTCAAAGGAATTGATGGGGCCTGCATAAACTTTGGAGCATGTGTTTTAATTCAAAGCTAAGTGAAGAACCTCACTAGGGCTTGACTTGTGGCATATCCTCTTGAAAGAGAGGGGTATCTTCAATAAAACGGACATACAGGTGATGCATACTTTCGTCAGCTCATGCCATTAGGTGTTGGGTTAAATCCTTCGACGAGTGCAATCTTCATGTTTAGTTGTCATCGTTGAGTTTGGAATCCTAAATAGATTGTCTGTGATAAGCGGGAGGAAGTTGAGAATATCTTCAAGTCACCATGCCCCTTATGCGCTGGCCGACTCACGTGAAGGATGGTTTCAAGACTTTAAGCAAAATATGAGGTGCCTGCTAAAACGAGGTGCATATACTTCTTTGAAGCGAAACACACATTTAAAATTAAAAGGACAGGAAGAAGAACACACATTATAAGAAAGCTTAAATTCACCATAAGAGGCTAAAAGAGAATCTCAATTGGACCATGACCTGCACAATGTTCAAATTTCCTTCAACTTCATGCTTTTATTGCTCTTCAACTTCTTTATTTGACTTCTATATAGCTAGTAGATGCTTGCTGTCTCTTTTTCCTTTCTATGCGACTTTAATTCTTCCTAAACAATTAAAGTCTCTTTCAACTGGTCTTGCCTTAGCAACGAATTCAAACTCCGAATGATTTCTCTATCAAGTGCCTATTCGTTCTTATGATTTCTGGGAGTCAAGGTAGCCATTCCTTAATTCATAAATGTTCTCCATAGAAATTGGATAAATTAGCATCTCGTTGTGATGCCTTAATTGTCTATTCAATTTTGCTAGTCTAAATAATTGAGTAGTAAGATTTCATTATTTCGTTTAGTGATATGAAATTGCAAAATATGATTTAGGTCACCATTTGTAGTTGGTTGAATCATTCAATTAAGGGAAATCGGGTAAGCACAAGCATTGTTGCCCTATTTTTAACAACTCAATTTATATAAGGGTTTAGATTTAAGGGTGTGGATGTTTTAAAATATTGATGTTTACTTTGCATTTGTTTCACACTATTGGTCTATTTTATATATGTCTCTCCGTGTGTATGTTTTTTTTTTTTTTTAAAAGTTGTGTTGAATGACACCCTTGTAACAGGGTGTCTCGATCACTAGTAAATAATCTAGTAGTGTACAAATGTAATTTACCTACTCAAATGCCTCAATGTGAGCTCCATCATGCATAATACATTTGACAGAGATGTTTTACCTATAGAGTAGCTTGACACATTTATCATGTTCAAAGAATGTTATTTCCTATGTTCAATTATGTGATATTATTTCCTTTTTTGTTTGCTCTAAATGAATGACACCTCTTTATATTTGAAAATAATTTAACTTTAAACTTTTCATTTATCCTTAATAACAACATTTTTAAGACCACAAGTTCAAAATGTCTTTCTTTTCTTTTTCTAAAACCTCGTAACCGATCAAATAAGTTCACATAAAATAAAATGAATTACATGATCTTGACCAAGGATCTTTTTGGTTCTTAAAAAAACAATTAAGGATTCAAAAGGTCCATTACCATGCTTATGTTAGCTAATGTGGGAGGGTGTTATCTTGCTCATTGATATATAGCGCCTGCTTATCACTTCGAGACCCTTCTATATTTTTCTACCAATTCTCACAATTGTGCACCTTTAGACGAGGCAACTTTGAATAGCTTTTTTAGACTTTTCATATGTATGAATGTGAACATTTATGTTTTTGCTTAGTGTTATTAAATGGGAAAAACGCAAAAAAGCTCTTAAGATCCATTGCGGCTTTAAGCATAATGACAAATACATCGTGAGCTTCATTGAAGAAAGCTGCAAATGGAGAAAAGATACAAATATGTATTTGTAGTCTAAGACTAATAATTATAAGCATGAATAACAACTATATAAACAAAGAGATTGGAAAAATTTATGATAAAGTGACATATCAATTGTCAGTGTCGCCTCTTCAGGATTACGCTCATTCGCAAGGAAAAGTAGGCGTTACAATCTTGAAGACGATATTGCAGCACCCGCTTAGCGAGGTGAAGCCATCAACATGTTTGCGACTCGCTTCGGGGCTTAAGTGTGCTTTGAAAACATTAATTTTAGTGGCATCAGCAACACTATTTCAAGAAAAGGGCATCATCATAATTCTTTAAGTTTGCTTCTCTCCTACTTAATTTGCGAACATTTGTATTCTTTTGGAAATGAATAGTTTCTTTAAGTCGTTATTTTTTCTTGATACTTTTTACCGTCAAGAAAGCATCTTTGGATCTTATCCTGGTCGATATCACCTAATTACTTGAATATGCTGATGCCGAGGATAAGATTAAGGGTCCAATCTCCATAAACTGGGACCTCGAACGGGGAGTATCATACGAGGATCTTTTCTGGAGGGCAGAAGATATTCATGATATTTAAAACCAATATAATCTATTTCAAAAGGATTGAGGCAATTGACACATTGTTTGATAGAGCGATCGGATTTTTGCTCGAGGTTAAAGGAGAAAGAAAGTGGTCCAAAACATCATGAGAGAGCCACTGAAAGAGATAAATGTCGTACTACATTTGACATAATTAAATATCTTATACTTAAAAAGGTGCTTTCATGGATATGATATGTAGTCGAGTCACAAGAACTCTTCTTCTACTCTTTTCTAAGGAAGATGGATGGACATAGCCCCTAACAAAGTATAACTGACATATGAAGACTTATCTTTTCTGTTGAAATGATCAAAGGTGAAGGACTTCTCGAGATTCAAGCAATTGTGGATCATACAACTAGTACTGTATATGTTCTTTCCCATGTTCATATTTCCTTGTGTAGGGAGAATTATAAGTTGTTTTTTCAATAAAGTAGATTTGTGGTATTTGACGCTCCAGTGAGGTTCTCTCCGTTGTCTCGTCTCTAATAACCTCATGCTCCATAACTTGTGCGTGCGTGCACCTATCAATTCCATTGCGAACATACCCAAAAGGTATATGAATGGCGTTGTTGTTGAATTGTTAGGTTTCTTGTTGTTGTTGGTACTGCTTCGTGTTACTGTTTTCTTTTCGTTGTTTATTCATTATTATATTTCTTTTTAACAATATTGTGACTATGCTTTTCCTAGCCGAGGGTGTATCCGAAACAATATCTCTACCTTCACAAGGTGGGGGTAAGACTGCGTACAAACTATCCTCCTCAGACTCCACTCATGGGTTACACTGGATATGTTGTTGTATCAACTAACAAATTAATAGCCTACAAAGGAGCTTCTGCTATTACTTATCATATTGAATAGTAACTGATTATAATTAATGTCGAAGAAAATATCAGGCTGTATCGCAAAAGTAGCAATTGAAGTGTTATGTATGTCTAAAGGTCAAGGACCTCAATGACATAAGTCGTGGTAGTGGAATGAGGAGGTACAAAGAGTTATCAAATTAAAATAAAGTGTTATAGATAGTTGCCAAAGGCAAAAGATGGAGAAGCATTTGAAGAATACAAGAGCGCTAAGATGGAGGCTAAGAAGGCTACTAGTAAATCTCGAGGGAGAACTCTAGATGGATTGTCTCAAAATCTAGGGACACAAGAAAGGGAGAAAGAAATGTTTAAACTAGAACTCCAAGAGAGAAGAAGAGCTAGGATTTAAACCAAATAAAGTGTATTAAAGACGATTTTCAACAAGTGTTGATAGAGATAACGAAGTCAAGAAGAGATAATAAACTATTAGCTCAAGTTGTTTTCAACTCGAATCAAGAGAATAACATTTTTGACCTATACATATTTGTATATGATAGAAATCTTAGCTGCACTCTTGGAATTTAACCAACACAAGTAATGATCCCATGAAAAATAAGAAGAGCAGAAAAGCTTTAGGTCTAGATAATGTCCCTATAGACGTTAGGAAGTGTCTTGGAGAGGTTAGAGTAGAATGACTCACTAAGCTAAAATACTATACTAAAAAGTGGTAGCCTAACGAATGGAGGAAAGATAACCTTGATTCTAATTTATAATAATAAAGAAGACATTCAAAGTTGTATAAACTACTATGTCATTAAACTCATAAGTCATGCGATGAAACTCTGGAAAAAAATAATAGAGCGTCGATTTAGGAACACGACAAGAGTGACAGAGAATATGTTTGGATTTATACCTGGTAGATTTGCTATAGAGGCTATATTCTTACTAAGAAAACCGATGCAAATTTATCTCATAAGGAGAAAGATCTATACATGGTTTATATTGACTTAGAGAAAGCAAATAATATGTACATGAAAGATCCTTTGATGTGTTATGGGATTTGGGAAGACAGAAATTCATATTAAATATAAATACCATACAGAACATGTATGAAGGAGTCATCACTAGCACGGGAACAGTAGTAGGAGATACAAAACTACAAAATTTTTTTTTGTAACAGTGGGTCTGCACTAGGGATCGACATTGAGCCCCCTACTTGTTTACCCTAGTTATGTATGAGCTAGCCAAAACAATACAAGATGAGCTCTCATGGTGTATGCTATTTGCGAATAATATTATGTTAATCGACCAAACCAACCAAGAGTATTAATCAAAAGCTTGAACAACAGAGAAGCACTCTAGAGAGTAAGGGGTTTAAATAAATATAAGTAAGACTGAATACATCTACAAGAAGTTTTTAAACATCATTAGAGCGAGGCTGAGGTGAGACTCGACGGGACCGTACTACCAAAATGCAAAGAACTTAGATATCTAGGCTCGTCACTTCAAAAAAATAGAATGATAGATGAAGATATTCATAGCATTAAAATTGGATAGTTCAAATGGAGAAATGCCATCTGTGATCGATGAATGCCTCTCGAAGTGAAAGATAAATTATAGAACAACTATAACACCAACAATGTTGTATGGTAGTAAATGATAGGCCACTAAAGTCCAGCATATGCACAAGATGAGTGTGGCAGAGATCAGATGCTATGATGGATGTGCGATCATACAAGAGTAAAATAAAGTTAAAAATAATTGCATTTGCTAGAAGATGCAAGTAGCACACAAAATGAGAGAAGGTCTCTTTAGATGGTTTAGTCATATCCTACGTCGACCTATGAATGCACCAGTACATGTGTGGAACTATGGCGAGGGAATGTACTAAAAGAGAATGGGATAGACTTAAAATCTCAGGAAGAAAGTCGTCTCGAAAGATTTACAATTTCTTCTTGACATTAACACAAACTTAGCTGAAAATAAAGGAAAAAGATCTATATTGGTAATATCTACTTGTTAGGAATTGCTTTTAGTATTCTTAGAGAAGTTATAATAATATTATTGTTATTGTTATTATTATTACACATTTTTAAAATATATTTAACTTAGTTTTCACTTTTATTTTAATTGGTATAATAATTATTACATGAGGAATTGAGATTAAATGCAAAATGAGGATTCATACGGTAAATTTCTAACTTGTTTGAGACTGAAACATATTTGTTGTTGTTATTCTAATTGCTTGTCACGCCTCAATCCCTCAAAGTCACGTGACTGACATCCTAACACTAAATGTGGAATCTAAGTACGTATGGAGCAAACCAGCCCATTCTGTTGACATATTCTTTTTATAAGAATTATTGGGTACCGGACGTCCCCATATTATCATACAACAAATACATAAAAATGGAATCATGAAATCATAAAGTGACTCAGACGCCTCAAATTAAGCAAATTAAAATGTGGCCTAACTAGGAGTAAACATCATATTACTCCCCAAATATTACTTATACATTTCACATATTGTCTATAAAGCCTCTAAGGATGTGCAAAAGAGTGGAAATGCTCCAGAAGCAATCTAGTTATGCAAAATAATCAATTAAATCAATGCTTCTACTTAATGATGTCGTGGGGGTCACCAAAGCAAAGTGGAACTGAGAGAAGTCTAGCTCGCAGCATCGTCAAAAATATGTAAGTAATGAAAAATATACAACAGAGAGATGTGAGTATGACAATGTTCTTAGTAAGTATAATCGACCCCCTCCTAGTAGAAAGGGCAAGAATAATGAAAAATATGCATAGCATATACAATTTGGGATATCATATCAAGTATAACCTTTGTAAAATGTCTACAACAACATATTAGCTTTCTTAGTTTTTCTTAAAAAATGTTTTAAGATACCTCTAGTTAAAATATCTAGAACATCTAAGCTTTAGTATGGTGTAACATCTTTCAATCTAACAATATCTGGCAATACTCTATTGATAGCGCTCCAAAAAGAAAGAAATACTTTTGAAGCTTATTATTTTAAACATGTCATAATATCTCTATAGCTATATAATTATGTCATTAAGGTAAAATGAAATTTTACAGTTGAAATTACTTTTAAATATAAAAATTCTTCTTCTTAAAACAGGCTTAAAAGGAAAGAGCGTCACATAAATAAAGCAAATAGAGTATGATGCTCTCGTAAATGATGCGGTTAGAATTAAGGTGTCAAGTCTTGACATCGTTACTTTTTCAGCATAGATGAGTTCATAGTTGTATGGAACATGCATTTTAACAATGATTAAAGTGGTTAGTTAACTTGTTCTCGAGCTCCAAGTCAAAGTTTTATCGGGTAAAAAGACGATAAAGTATTCGCTTTACTCAATTAAAATGAAAATATCGATGTTAAGGCATCTTTTAATTTCATTTTTGTGCATATATTGTTAGACAGTGTATGTTTTAGCTTAGTGTCCCACGTTGAAGTAGTTGTATATTTATTGTATAGGGTATAGATATTAATAGGGCTCATGTATAATAGTAGTGAACACATTAATAATTTTTTTGGTGCTATTTCTAACATGATATCAGAGTATTAAGTGAGAAAAAGGTCATTGTGCATTGTTCTAGTGACATCCGAGAAGAAAACAGCCTCACGATGCAATTTACCGGGTGATTGATTCCACTAAAATCTGTTTCTGTGAGGGTTATGCAAAATCCAACATCAAGGTTCCTCTATCAGCGGCAATCAAACTCCAACCAGACGTTCGACAGAAGACCCTATACATGTCGCCGACGGTTACGGTTTCGACGAGAGTGACACATCAACAGCGGCACGTAAAATCTTTTCCGGACATCTTTCAAGTTTGATTTTTCTCGTGTGTTCGTCGCCTATCTTTTCCGATTTGACCCATACAAATTTCGTGAGGCAGCGGTCACCCGAAACAGCATTTTCCGGCAAAAGCAGTGCTTTTCTAGCCTTTATTCACTATTTTAGTGTTGTTTTTCGTAATATTTTGGTGTAGTCACAATCTTACGAGCTTGGGCCTGCTTACCAACAGCCTTGAAAAAAGAATTCTTTCTTCACTATTTCAGTGTTATTTTTTGCAATATTTTGGTGTAGTCACAATTGTACGAGCTCGGCCCAGCCCACCGACAGCCTTGAAAAAAGAATTCCTTCTCTTCGGAGGGCCCCATTTATATGCCAACATCATGATTTAATCAGGATTTTGGGTTTTATACAAAATATATTTTTGAAAGTCAGCCGTCTATTTATTGACAAATAATTTTGCTTTGGTCCACAATTGAGAAATTTGGGCGTCCCACTGAGATTGCTGGAGCTTCCCCGGATAGGGTTCCATTGTGTTTGCTTCATATCTAGCAAAACAAAGAACGAAAGGAAGAGCAATATCATAGAAGATATTATAAATAAGAAAGCAAAGAAAAACATAATTTAAAGAACAAGATATGTGTCGAAAAAGCCCACGGTGTTTCTATGACAACATATCATGTTTCAGTTTATGCTATCTTCGTATGATAAACAAGAGAGGCCGTCTTATAATACTTTGCTACAACCCAAATTTTGTTAGTTGTAGTTCATATTTACTAGTGGTTTTGCATACACTACTAGAAATCAGCTAAAAGGCGACCACAAAAAGCGATCAAAGTTGGTCTCTTTTTGTCCAAAAGCGACCAAAAAGCGACCGAACAGGCCTGGTCACAATTCAGGTGGTCACAATACAATTGCGACCAAAGTTACAAAAGGACCAAACATTCCGGAAAAACATATAGAGACCAACTTTGGTCGCAAATTAGCGACCAACGTTTGTCTCTATATGTTTTTCCTAATTAATATAATCTGGAAAATTGCGACCAACGTTGGTCGCAAATTAATTAATTTTTTTTTCAGAAAAATTTAATTAACAGGTTGCGACCAACGTTGGTCGCAAATTTTATTAATATTTTTTTTAAATTTTTGTTAAGCGACCAAAGTTGGTCGCTAAACTAAGAACAGAATAATTTTAATTTACAGTTAGTGATCAAGGTTGGTCGCAATACTCCCGGATTTTAAAAATCTGGGTAATATAGCGACCAACCTTGGTCGCTATTCTGAAAATTAATCTTTTTTTTAAAAATAAGCGACCAACGTTGGTCGCTATACCTGAGCAGTGTTAAAATCTGGGCAGACGTTGGTCGCTAATTTCCAGATTTTTTTTCCAGTGAAAAGCGACCAACTTGAGACCAACCTTGGTCGCTTTTCTTGGTTCATTTTTTCCAGAAATCGCTTGTTTTGGCAGCTACACCACCTGCCAGCTTACCAAAATCCTAAACAGGCATTTTATGCCATAAACGACGACAACAACAACAATAAACAACGACAACAACAACAATCCAAATTCGTTTATGGCATTTTATGCCATAAACAACAACAACAATAACAGCATTAAATAACAACAACAACATTATAAGTAACAAAGTATAAAGTTCAATAGAACTTATACATAAGCTAACTAAAATAAGTTAAATGTTATTACAATTCAAGGATTATTAATGTCTACATCATTAGTGTCATCGTCCGATGAAATGTCATCACCAAGATGGTATGGATAAGGGTGTTGTTGTGTAGGACCGGAGGGATGATAACAGGGAGGACGGGAGGAAGTAGCACAGGGAGGGCGAGCCTCTGGCGATGACTCACGAGACCGGGGAATCGGAAAAGCGCCAGAAGCCAAGAGAGATTTGAGCTGCTCTTGTATGGCAATATACTGAGCATCTCTAACCTTCTCTCTTTCCTTGGAGGCTTCTAGCTTGGTTGTGAGCTTTTCCACATTCTCCCACATAGCGGAGTGGCTCTCCCCATCAAGTTGCTCCGCTTGCGCGGAAGTACCTATTCCTTGCATTTCACACTTATAGTGGTGGAATTTCTTAGTGGGAAGCCTGTGTACCTTCCCCCATTTTGACTGCCAACACCCTGCGTCCATAATCTTTTAGCATCCTCATCCGACGGTTGAATTGGGTCGCCCGATGAAGATGGTGGCTAGCTGCGTATAAATTCTTCAACCTCAGCTGTGAAGCGACTCTATAAGAAAAATTACATTGAATAAGTATCTGTAATGTTATATAAAAGTAAATCAAAGTACTTAATGAAAATTGAAAACTTACATGCACAGTCGAGGCTCGGCCCTCGACCCACCTTTCGTCATCCGAATCTTTCTTTTTCTTGACAATATGAGTCTCCTTGAATAACTCATCTTGCCTCATCGGACGTCCCAACTTCTACTCCTGAAAACTCATAAATTTTAGTTAATAAACAGAGTAGACGTTAAAAATTAAAATTAAATTAAGCAATTATGTACCATTTTCCTCTTTATTGTACCGAGGCTGATCGCACCTCCAGTGTGCAGGGAGCCTCCCTTCTCCGAAGCACGAGCTTTCTTTCCTTGCTCGCTCTTCTTTAAGAAATCTGCGGTTAGCCATTGCTTTTGCAAATCATCCCATAGATGATCAAGCAACCAGGAGGGCTTCTGGTTCGACTTTCTAGCTCTGGAAAAGCAATGTGACAACCGCTTGCGAGCCTTGAGATGGTAGTTTGAAGCTACATCCGCACTATAGCGGTGTTCCCATGCACACTTGCTCTGTATTTCAAAAGTTAAAGTATTTAGATGGAAATATCATAAATATAAATAATTGTACTGCTTAAAAGAATATTTATACCTTAAATTTGAAAATTTGCTCCTTAAGCGAGAATGGGAAATCACTCCAAGTTGCATAAGGGCCATCATATAGCTTTGGCTTGGGTGATTATCCTTGTAGTAACATTACTAGGGATGAACCTTTAATGTAATTAAAAAAAGACACATTAATATCTTAGTAAAACCGTACAAAACAGTAAACGTAAAAGATAACAAATAACTCTTACCCGTCACCCTCAGGGACTATGATGATCCTGCCATATTGATCACGATGCACCTCCTCGTCATCATCACCATCACCGTCCGAACCATGTACATCAGAGGCATATGTGGAAGGTGTAGGGGGATCAGAGCTAGTGTCTCGCAGGCGAAGGCTTGTAATAGATGGAGTCCTAGATGAAGATGGCTGCGAGCCCTGCGACATAGCTGTATCGGCCGCAGGAGGACGTGTCACTGATTGCTGTGACCCGAGTGGCTGCGACCCGAGTGGCAGCAACCCCAGTGGCTGTGACCCTAGTGGCTGTGACCCCAGTGGCTGCGACGCTGATGCCCGTGATCCATGTGGATGTGACATGGATCGATGCGGTCCATGCGATGCAGATGGCTGAGATCCACGTGGATGTGCGCCAGCTGGACCGTATGTCGGACGTACAATCCTATGGCCCTGTGATGAAAGACCTGGTGTCTGCACGAAGGTGTAGGGCTGGTGATGCTGTGGCAGCTCAGAATAGCCCTGGGGTGGAGGAAAAGACGTAGGCATAGGCAACTCTGAAATGGCAGGACAAGTTGGAGTATAATTTTCTACCCTCCTCTTTGGTTTCCTAGCCTTTTCTCGACCCCGAGAACTACTAGATTCATTGTTACCTCGACCCTTACCTGTCATCTGCATAATATAATACATATTTAGATTGAAAGATATAAAGAAAATATATAGCTATAAACAAGAGTTGTTAAAGAAACCAACTGTTTAAAGCTCATCGTCGTATAGTTCCTCGTCCGAGAATTCTTCTTCCTCGATAGTTTGAGCTTCATCGGTTGATACTTCTTCCTCGTTTTCTGTAATTCTTACTTCAGAAATATCAACTTCTTCCAGTATGTGTTCACGATGTTCCAAATTATTTTCTAAAACTTCGTCCACTATTTGGTCAACAGTGGAGATATCGTTTTGATATGCAACATCTAACACATTCTCAACTTCCACCCTACCCACAGGCTTGGTTTTTATTACAACCCACCAATCAGACTTATTCCACCGCAATGGATAAGGAGCATAATACACTTGCCTAACATTATGTGCAATTATGAAAGGATCATAGCGATCAACCCTGTTCCTCTGCCTAACGAATTGTTTGCATTTGCCGATTGTCCTATCATAATTTCAGGTTAGCCAAGAATATTAAAATAGAACAGAAAATTACATCAAACATATAATATTACCTCTTAAATGGATGCATCCATCTGCATTGAACGGGCCCTCCAAGTCGTGCCTCGTGTACAAGGTGGATTGGAAGCTGTTCCATCACATCAAAAAACCCACATAGAAATATTCTTTCCAGCTTAGAAGAGGTGACACGAATGTTCTGGTCCATCTTTGAAGAACAAACTGATCTCTGTGATTGGTTTCCAGATTCTTTCAGGCAAACCACTAAATGCAATAGGCAGTAAGGTCTCCATGAAGACATGACAGTCATGACTTTTCAAATGACTCAACTTCCCCCCCTCAATATCAACTTTTCGCCCAAAATTAGACGCATAACCCTCAGGCATCTTCAGTTTCGTTACCGAATCACAAATTTACCGTCGTTCCTCCAAAGTGAATGTGTAACTTGCTTTGGGTTTGAACACCTTACTATTGTGTGCTGTTTGCAAGTGTAGTTCAGGCCGCTTGCAATATTCTTGCAAGTCCATTCTAGCCTTTGCGTTATCCTTGGTCTTACCTTTAACATCCATCACTGTGTTGAACAGATTATCAAAATAGTTCTTCTCAATGTGCATCACATCAAGGTTGTGACGGAGAATATTATCCTTCCAATAA
This sequence comes from Nicotiana obtusifolia, assembly GCA_002018475.1. Classification (NCBI taxonomy): domain Eukaryota; kingdom Viridiplantae; phylum Streptophyta; class Magnoliopsida; order Solanales; family Solanaceae; genus Nicotiana; species Nicotiana obtusifolia. Next base: position 58,675 of record MCJB01048394.1, on the reverse strand, counting down.
GGCAAATCCCAAAATATACTCCTTTTCACCCAATTGTGAGTAACACTGTATCCTGGAAATCTATAAGGTGGAGCTTCAGTAACTTTACTGAAGCTCTGGACCCTCTCCCAAATTTCCTCTCCTGAAAGTATCGGAGGTGAAAAATCACATTCAATTTTATTCTTTCTGAATGCATTTTTCATCCTTCTAAACTCATGATCAGGAGGCAAGAACTGACGATGACAATCAAACCATGATTGCTTTCGGCCATATTTCAAAGTGAACGCTTTACTATTTTCCATGCAGTATGGATAAGCTAGCTTCCCAGCAGTCATCCACCCAGACAACATTCCATACGCAGGAAAATCATTAATTGTTCACATTAAATTGGCACGCAAATTGAAATTCTGTTTGGTTGATATGTCATATGTTTCAACACCATCATACCACAATTGTTTTAGCTCATCAATCAGTGGTTGCAAATATACATCAATTAAGCTTTTTGGATTACATGGACCAGGGATAATACAGTTCAAGAATATGTATGGACTAGTCATGCACAACTCCGGTGGTAGATTATATGGTGTAAGAAAGACAGGCCAACATGAATAAGGTGTTACAGAAACAGAAAATGGGGTGAAGCCATCAGCACGCAAACCCAACCGAACATTCCTCGGTTCACTAGCATAATCCGGATACGTCCTATCAAAGTGCTTCCAAGCTTCTCCATTAGAAGGATGACACATAACACCGGGTGGTCTTCTATTTTCAAAGTGCCATCCCATATGAGGAGCAAAGCTCATCGACGCATATAACCTCTTTAACCTAGGTATAAGAGGTAAATAATGCATCAACTTGATAGCGACCATCTTCCCGCTGGAAAGCCTCTTGAAACGAGGCTTTCCACAGAATTTACAACTGTCCAGACCTGCTTCATCTTTATAGTATAACATGCAACCATCTTCTCAACAATCAATTCTCATTGACGAAAGTCCTAACTTAGAAACCAATCTCTTTGCCTTATAGAAATCAACAGGTAAGTCGACATCACGGTCAACTAGTTCACGCATAAGGTCAATGAAAGAGTCCATGGCTCCTTGAGAAATATTGCAGTCAGATTTCATACTTAGTAATCTAACTGCAACAGACAACTTAGAGTGCAGACTTCCATTGCGTAGTGGACGACTAGCTTCCTCTAATTGTTCAAAAAAATATTTTGCCTCATCATTAGGAGTTTGTTCAATATTTTCATTGGAATCACCCCTAAAGTGCATCTCAAAAGCATCCGAAATATGACGAATTTCGGAATCACTATTTGTATTCTCCACCGACCTACTACTTTCACCCACAACTAGATTATGAAATATCCCATGGCTACCATTGATCTCTCCATGATTAGTCCACACAAAGTAATTTTCTATAAACCCCTTTCTATAAAGATGAACCTTAACTTCATCCGGTTTTTCAAACTTCATACAGTCGCACTTAACACAAGGGCACCTAATTACTCCTTCAATTAGGTATGGTGGAAGTGGCATTGCATGTCTAATAAAGTCATCCACCCCTTCTACAAAATCTTCCCTCAATCCCCGTCGATTAGGATAATTGCTATTGTACATCCAAGTACGATGTTCCATCTAAACAAGAGGAAATTAATTTAGTTAATTCATATTCCAATATTTTTCTAGTTAATTAATTTCATATCCTAAAATTTCAGTTTCCAAACTAAAAGTTAATTCATATCTTAAAAGTTCAATTCATAAATTAAAAGTTCAGTATGTGTACATGTTTTATTCAAGATAATACTACTTGTGTTCTTCATAAATTACTTCATTTTACATTACCTGATTTGTTTCGACTCTGAACACAAATTACAGAATGAAGTAAAAATACCAAACTAAAGGCATTTATTTATACTAACCAGATAGGGACAGGCTGGTTTAATTCTAATGATTATTCTAATTCTACTTGAATCAAATTTCAAATGAGAATTTTCTGCACATATTTCCCTCATGTAAATGAATTTAGTACCTAATTTAGAAGATTACAACATGTGATGTGGATTGAGTTCATAAAAAGATGGGGAAGAAAGGCTCTAACAAGCAAAGTAAAAAGTAGTAAAAGATAAAATTTCAAGACAACTCTCTAATCTTGATTTTCTGTATGTGGAGAAGGAGAGAGATAAGCGGTTGAGCAGTGGCGGTGAGGCGCAGCAACGGCGGCGACGAGCAGCAGCGGGACGTGGTGTCGCGGGGTGGGGGGGGGAGTGCGATTAGGGTTTGAAAAATATGAAATTTGAGAAATTTTGGGCGAAATAAGGAGAAAGCCCGCTTTTGTTTCTGTAATTAGAAAAAGCGACCAACATTTGCGACCAATGTTGGTCGCTTAATAAAAAATTTAAAATTCAAAATTGCGACCAACGTTGGTCGCTAATGTTGGTCGCTTTAGGTCTGGGCTGTATATTACATATGTATTTATAAATATTTATATATATATATATATACTATATTATATATTGATTTACTTATATATATATATATATATATACATATAAATAAATAAATCAATATATAATATAGTATATGTATATATATAAATAAATAACACTTAGTATATATATACACTTATATTATACTATATATATAACGACTATAGTTTATGTATATATATAAATAAATA
>MCJB01048394.1:19431-54864 GCA_002018475.1 Nicotiana obtusifolia | reverse complement strand
TATATATATATATATATACACGCACGCACGCACGCTCCGTAGTACAACTTAACTGCATATTAATCCCTTGTATTACAAAAGCGTTAACGGCTTACATTTATATTATTTAGACAGTTAATACAAAAGTGAGTTTAATTTTGGCAAAATGTTGACATGAAAGCCACCAAATGTGGTCGCAAATATATATACTTTAACATTAGCGACCAACGTTGGTCGCAAAATGCAAATCTGATATAATTTTATTTTCCAGATAAGCGACCAACGTTGGTCGCTAATCTTGCCCAAAAGTTACCCCTTCTTAAGCGACCAATGTTGGTCGCAAAATTTAACGTGGGTCCACTTTTGCGACCAACGTTAGTCGCAATCGTGAAATTTCTTTGACTAAACTGGTCTGACCAGTCCCGTCAATAAGTTGACGAATATGGCGACCAACTAGCGACCCACTTTGGTCGCTAATTTATTTAAGATTATTATTTTATTTTTTTTACCAGTTTGGCGATCAAAGTTGGTCGCTTTTTCGGACAAACCAACGTTGGTCGCTAAATTTTGATCGTTTTTTTGCTGTTTTCTCGTAGTGATACCGGTTGTGCTTTTAGGAAATAATATGTTGTTAGATTGGTCCTAGGACTTTTATCATAATGAAACATAACTATGCATGTTTTTAAATCAGAATACATAAGACTCAATGGCCTAATCATAAATATGACATATAAGCCTCATACATGGTAAGGAAATTATGATGGAACTATAAAAATATCATAAAGGACTCACATATGTAGCTAGACGTCCCCGCATGTGTATCATGGAACTTTATGAATGTATGAATGGAATACAATTTGCACAAGACATGACTCGGGTATGCAAAAGAATAGACGAACACAGCTAGCACCCAATGATACTAGTAGTAGCTCTCACAAAAAATAAGCTAGAGAAGGGTCACGATATAGCTATTCTCACCACCTCTGTGTGCACATGTATCTGCAAGACAAAACATAAAATAGCGCCCTATAACAGCGTAACTATAACTTATTATACTTACTCAGTGTTATTGACTCCATACGATGAGGATGGGACAAAACTCTAGAAAACTTATGCATGGGACAAGACTATAGAAAAACTATGCATGCATAATTAGCAAATCATCAAGAATAATTCACATAGATATTAATGAAAGTCATATAGTATTTCAATTAAGTATTTCATAATTTGAAACTGTGTCAATAGGCTTTTATCGTGTAATAACATAAATTTACTTTAATTGAGGAGTTTCACTGACATAAATCGAGTCATCATGCGTCCATCATGGCGTTCGAACACTTGTCCCAACTCGTTGGGTTCAGGGCGAAGCTAGAGTGCTAGGAGCGGGTTCGGCTGAATCCAATAACTTTGGTTCGAACTTTGTATTTATCTTAACAAAATCTATTGAATATATATAAATTATTAATTTAGAACCCGGTAACTTAAAATAGTTAAAATTTCGAACCCATAAATTTAAAATCCTAGCTCCGTGTCACGACCCGACTGGAGGGTCGCGACTGGCACCGGACCCTACTCAACGGGCGCCGACGTACCCTTCATCTAACTTCCCTTATTATCTATAAGGCTTGTCATACACATAGAATCTCGAACAAAAATCATAATGAACTGAAATATCATACCATGATATGAACATACTTATATACATATTATGCCAACAAGGCTGAAATGCAAAACTATACAACAAAATACATACGTTTGCTGACAAGGCAATTCCAACTGTACATAAGTCATCCCATTATCTATACATAACCAAACGCTTATCTATGCATAAACCGACACTTGTCTATGAGCCTCTACAAGAACATACTTGATGCAACCTGTGTCGGAACAGGGCCCCGACATGTCCATAATACCTATAACAGAATGCATACCAAGACTACGGCAAGTCCCAAGGAGGGATCTCGCCAATATCCGCTGAACTTGGGCAGCCTACTGTGGTGGAGGAGCTTCGTCTATCCGTCAGGACCTGCAGCACGACATGCAGCGTCCACAAAATAAAGGACGTCAGTACGGATAATGTACTGAGTATGTAAGACAGGAAAATCATAATATAAGAACAGTAAAACTGCGTCAGGATAAGAAACATACAACTTGTACCATCTGAAAGCCTCTAAGGCAACTAACCATGACATGCTTGAGGTGCATATGCATATACATCGATATATATATATATATATATATATATATATATATCCTCTTTAAAAGCATCATATATATATATATATATATACATATATATATGCCTCTGTGGGCCTCATCATCATCATACCCAACTGATCAGTGGTTGCACAATAGGTGCCATCGCCCGGCCGACCATAACGCAGCTCGGTGTTTATATAGTTGCACAATAGGTGCCATCGCCCGGCCGACTATAGCGCGGCTCGGTGTAGTAAAATAGATAATGCATGCTGGACTCATATGAATCATACTTTCATGGTGACGTAAGGTCGAAGAAATAACTACACATCTATCCTCCCGAAGGAGGGGAAACAATATAAGCACTCCTAGTATCTAAGAACAGAGTATCTTTGAGGGCTCGTTCATTGGATATGTATAATCGGAGTCGTGCAAAAGAAAGAAGGGATAGTCTTACATACTTGGTATTCTCTGCACCAATTTCAAGCTTCGCACAGTTACAATTTCCTTAGTCTACAATGAAAGAACGATCTTATCGTTATTCTCTAAACGTTATGGTTATAATCAACTTCAGCCCTAAATTTATATGGTGTTCCTCCACACCCTTCTTCCTCCAAAACTTCACAACAATGGTAGTAAGACATGCAACTCAATAGCAACCCAAAACAACCATAACCCAGTCCATTATCAGTAATTAGCTTGAACCCATGGCTTCCGATCACCATCCCATGAGTTCTTACATGCATAAAATGAAATACTATGAATTCCTAGGAGAAAGGGTGTATAAAGATAGCAGTAACTTACCTTGCATGTGAGATAACTCAGCCCTTTTTCCTTGGTTCTTCAGCCTCTAGGTTTCACTCTCCATTAGGGCTTGAAAAGGAGGAAAATCAGCTAGGGGTTTTCCTTAATCCTTCAATTTCTAGATTCTTTCCCCAATTTGGAACTTGGAAGAAGGAGAAATTGGTTTAAGTTTGTGTGGGATTTGAGAAGGGGTCGCAGGTGGTTCTTCTTGGCTTTGGAGATTTCAGAAAATGGTGAAAATATCTGTTAAGCCCCTTTTTATAGGTCAGTCAATAAGTGACACACGTGTCTGATGCCTACACGTCTACGACCGCATTTACGTCGCATAAACAACATGCGGTCCGCATTTTGGACGCAAACCGTGGCCCAGAAATCTGTCTCATTATGTGACACAGGGGTCTGATTTGCGGTCCGTATTTTTAACAATGCGACCGCATACTGGCCGCATTCCAGACATTGATTTCAGCCTAGAAAGCTATTTCAATCTGCGATACATTAGGTGTAATATGCGGTCCGCATATCATAAATGCGATCGCACTTTTGACCGCATTTCTGGCGCTGATTTTTGTCCAGAAATCTGCCTTGGTCTGCGATCTCAGTGTCAGATTTGCGGCTCGCATATAGGTTTTGCGGTAGCAAACCCAGCTTTGCGAAGCCCTTTTACTCTTTTCTTGACTTTTTGAACTCTTTTCCAGTTCTTAGGCTCTATACATATAGACTATCTTACGACACGGTCTAACATACGAAGTTACGAGTTGTAACACTCTTTCCCCCTTAGGAACATTCGTCCTCGAATGTAAAGGTTTACGGGGATTTTACTCAATATATGATTTTACAAGAGTATGCAAACTTATGGACATGTACATTATCAGCATATTATCATTTTGCACTAAGAAAGAGTATTCTCAAGTTATTGTTTACCTCATAATGACGTTCTCCTTTCAATGCGTTATGTGTTCCCTCGGCATCCTCATTATCTACATTCTGGAACAGGTACGGATATTTAGACTTCATCTCTTCCTCTGCTTCTCATGTCATTTCTTCCGTATGTTTGTTCTTCCACAATACCTTAACGGAAGCTACATCCTTTGTTATTAGCTTACGGACTTGTATAGCCACCAGTACTTCTTCATATGATAGATCCTCTGTAATTTGTACATCTTTGATGGGGACGACCCGAGAAGGATCTCCGATACATTTCCTTATCATAGATATATGGAATACCGGATGGACAAATTCCAATTCGGATGGCAATTCTAACTCATAAGCCACACGTCCAACTCGTCGAAGAACTTTGTACGGACCGATATACCTTGTGCTCAGCTTACCTTTCTTCCTAAAACGCATGACACCCTTCATTGGTGAGACTCTCAGAAACACCCAATCACCAACCTCAAACTCTAGATCACGACGTCGGACGTCAGAATAGGACTTTTGCCTGCTTTGCACCGTCTTCAATCGTTCCTGTATCACTTTTACCTTCTCGATGGCTTGGTGGATCAGATCTAGCCCATACAACTCAATTTCACCGATTTCAAACCATCCAACTAGTTATCTACATCTCCTCCCGTATAATGCCTCGTATGGAGCCATCTTAATACTGGAGTGGTAGCTATTATTGTAGGCAAATTCTATGAGTGGAAGATGGTCATCCCAATTTCCCTTAAAATCTATAACACATGCTCGCAGCGTATCTTCCAGTGTCTGAATAGTACGTTCAGCCTGTTCGTCAGTCTGCGGATGAAAAGCTGTGCTGAGATTCACCCGTGTGCCTAAACCTTTCTGAAAAGATCTCCAAAAGTTAGTTGTGAATTGAGCTCCTCGGTCTGATATAATAGACACCGGCATACCATGAAGTCTAACAACCTCATTGATATACAGCTTTGCATATTCTTCAGCTGTGTAAGTTGTCTTAACTGGCAGGAAATGGGCACATTTTGTAAGCCGATCCACTATCACCCAAATGGAGTCAAACTTATGATAAGAGCGAGGTAATCCAATAATGAAATCCATATTGATCACCTCCCATTTCCAGGTTAGGATCTCTATACTCTGAAGCAATCCACTGGGTTTCTGATGTTCTACCTTTACTTGTTGACAATTGGGACACTGAGCCACGAACTCCGCAATAGACTTCTTCATGCTATCCCACCAATACTGTTCTTTGACATCATGATACATCTTTGTTGAACCGGGATGGATGGAATACCGGGATTGATGAATTTCACTCATGATTTTCTCTCGCAACCCTGCCACGTTAGGCACACAAAATCGGCCTTGGCATCTTAGTGTTCCATCCCCTCCGATCTCAAACGCTGAAATCTTACCCTGCTCAATGCCTTCTCTCAATTGTACCAAGTTAGGATCTTCATATTACCGTGCTTTTACCTCAGTTACCAGAGATGATTCGGATGTATTATGTACAATAACTCCTCTGTCCTCAGAGTCTAATAATATGACTCTCATATTGGCTAGTTGATGAAGTTCTCTAGTCAATCCCCATTTACCTGCTTCAATATGTACTAAGCTTCCCATTGACTTACCGCTGAGTGCATCTGCTACAACATTGGCTTTACCGGGATGATACAATATTTTGACATCGTAGTCTTTCAGTAATTTGAGCCAACGTCGTTGTCTCAAATTTAACTCTTTCTGACTGAAGATGTATTGCAAACTTTTGGGCTCTGTGTAGATATCAACATGGTCACCGTATAGATAGTGTCACCATATCTTCAAAGCATATATTACTGCAGCCAATTCCAAATCATGGGTTGGATAATTCTTTTCATGCTTCTTCAATTGTCTCGAAGCATAAGCAATCACCTTCCCATGCTGCATCAATACACATCCCAAACCTATGCCGGAGGCATCCCAATATGCCACATAACCTTCAGTTCCTTCAGGAAGAATGAGAACTGGAGCGGATGTTAATCGATTCTTCAGCTCCTGAAAACTCCGTTCACAAACATCAAACCATTGGAATTTGGTAGCTTTCTGGGTTAGCTTAGTTACTGGTGCCGATATAGAAAAAAACCCTTCTACAAACCGCCTATAATATCCTGCTAGCCCCAAGAAGCTACAGACTTCTGATGGCGTTGTAGGTCTCGGCCAATTCTTAACTGCATCGATCTTTTGAGTGTCGACACTAATACCTTCATCAAATATCACATGGCCTAGGAATGCTACTAAATTCAGCCAGAATTTACACTTGGAGAACTTAGCATATAACTTATGATCTCGAAGCGTCTGTAATGCTATTTGCAAGTGACTTGCATGTTCCTTCTCCGAACGAGAATATACCAAAATGTCATCGATGAATACAATCACGAACACATCAAGATAGGGCCTGAATACAGTATTCATGAGATCCGAAAAGCTGTTTTGGGAATATCCTTCTCCTTGACCCTCACTTGGAAATACCCTGAACGCAAGTCAATTTTGGAGAAACATTTGGCACCCTGAAGTTGGTCGAACAGGTCGTCAATTCTTGGAAGTGGATATTTGTTCTTTATAGTGACCTTATTCAACTGTCGATAATCAATACACATTCTCAATGATCCGTCTTTCTTTCGCACGAACAAGACTGGTGCACCCCAAGGTGAAGTGCTAGGCCTAATAAAGCCCTTATCCAGCAAGTCCTTTAACTGCACTTTCAACTCTCGCAACTCTGCCGGGGCCATTCCATATGGAGGAATAGAGATCGGTTGAGTATCAGGCAACACATCAATCCCAAACTCAATCTCCCTTTCAGGAGGAAGACCTGGGAGTTCCTCTGGTAAAACATCCGGAAATTCATTGACCACCGGGATTGATTGTAGAATAGGCGACTTCGCCTCCGCGTCCATAACGCGAACGAGATGGTGATATAACCTTTGGAGATCATCTTTCTTGCCTTAAGGTAGGAAATAAACCTACCTTTCACCGTAGCAATGTTCCCCTTCCATTCAAGGATGAGTTCACCAGGAAATTAAAATCTAACCATCTTCGTATGACAATCAACATTCGCATAGCATGATGCCAACCAATCCATTCCCATTATTACATCAAAATCAATCATTTCTAACTCAGTTAAATCTGCCGAGGTTTGACGGCTACAAATCGTCACAGTGCAACCTCTATATACTCTTCTAGCAATCACAGATTCCCCTATCGGAGTGGATACCGTAAAGGGTTTACTTAGCGATTCAAGTTTGATGCCAGACTTATCAGCCACAAGGGGTGTAACATATGATAATGTAGATCTGGGGTCAATCAATGCATATACATCATAAGAAAGCACTGATAATATACCTGTTACAACATCCGGGGATGACTCAAGATTCTGTCGACCTGCTAGAGCATATATGCGATTTTGAATACCACTTGAGCTCGGTACAGCACCTTCACCTCTACCACAACCTGCTGGCTACTGGAAACCCCGTGCTGGTGGTCGAATTGATAAGGAAGAACCAGACACAGATCCAGTCGGCTGAGCCATACCACCACCTCTTCTACTAGGACAATCCCGCATCATATGGCCAGGCTGTCCGCAAAAATAACATGCATCATAACCTCGACGGCACGGTCCAAGGTGGGCCTTTCCGCATTGATTACAATGAGGTATTGAGGACCTCGTCTGACTAGTATCCCTGTGATATTGCGAGCCTGATGCCCGAGAACTCTGACCTGGACCCGAATAGGTAGATCGATCATATCGAGGTCTCTGAAACTGTGGAGGAACGCTAGTTACAGATGGCGCCAAACTCCTCGAAGATTGGGGCCTGATACTACCTCTGAAGTCACCAGAGTATCCTGCAAATCTCGATCTCTTATGTTGGCCCCTATCCTGCTCCCTGTCTGCTCTTTATTGGCGCTTACGATCCTATAGGGTCTGGGTATAGGCCTGAATACGAGAAATATCCATGCCCTTTATCAAGGATGCTGTCGTGCACTCATTTATCAAATGTGGTCCCAATCCGTTCACAAACAATTGTACCCTATCACCCATCTCGGCCACCATATGGGGAGCATACCTTGCTAAAGAGTCAAACTGCATGTTATACTCTCGCACACTCGTATTTCCCTGTCGAAGGTTCAAGAACTTATCAGCTTTAGCTCGTCGTATCTCAACTGACAGGTAGTGACAAAGAAAGGCCTCAGAAAATTTATTCCACACAGGTGGGGGAGCATTTGGACCCTTGGATCTTTCCCAACTATCATACCAGAAGACTGCTAAATCCTGTAACCGATAAAAAGCCAATTCCACTGCCTCTGTATTACTAACATACATAACTCGCAGTGTACGATGAATTTGATCAATAAAAGTCTGCGAGTCCTCCTTGGGATCTGACCCGATAAATACTGGGGGGTCTAAATTAATAAAATCACGAACTCTGGTACTAACTGGTTTATCAGCAGCACCTGTATTCTGCCTCTGAGCCTGAGAAGCTACCAAGCTAGTCAACAACTGGACCGCAGTCCGCAAATCCTGGTCTGTAGTACCAGATAAAGGAACTGGAGATGCTGGGTGGCTTCTAATATCCTCTGGGGAAGGAGGAGTAGATGAGGTCCGAGAAGGCATCTCATTCTGAGACTCACTTTGGCCTTCTCTAGCTTGGGGCACCGGACTGGTACCCTCAGCCGCATCTGTATCGAGCAGTCTATTACTTGTTTGCTTTCTAGTCGAAGTCATCGCTGAAGGAAAACAAAGCGAATGTTAGAAATGAATACTTACAACTCAGCTCTACGCACGATCTAGATTCAGGAAGAAGGTAACGTTCCTAAATGTCAGGTAGGCTCCTGATTATAAATGTGGCGCGCTACAGACCCATAATCAGGACTCTACTAGACACGGCTCAATAGACAATCCCTAGGACACGACCTGCTCTGATACCAAGTTTGTCACGACCCGACCGGAGGGTCGCGACTGGCACCAGACCCTACTCAACGGGCGCCGGCGTACCCTTCATCTAACTTCCCTTATTATCTATAAGGCTTGTCATACACATACAATCTCGAAAAAAAATCATAATGAATTGAAATATCATACCATGATATGAACATACTTATATACATATTATGCCAACAAGGCTGCAATGCAAAACTATACAACAAAATACATACGTTTGCCGACAAGGCAATTCCAACTGTACATAAGTCATCCTATTGTCTATACATAACCCAATGCTTGTCTATGCATAAACCGACACTTGTCTATGAGCCTCTATAAGAACATACTTGATGCAACCTATGTCGGAATAGGGCCCCGACATGTCCATAATGCCTATAACAGAATGCATACCAAGACTACGGCAAGTCCGAAGGAGGGATCTCGCCAATATCCGCTGAACTTGGGCAGCCTACTGTGGTGGAGGAGCTTCGTCTATCCGTCTATCAGGACCTGCAGCACGACATGCAGCATCCACAAAATAAAGGACTTCAGTACGGATAATGTACTGAGTATATAAGACAGGAAAATCATAATATAAGAAAAGTAAAATTGCGTCAGGATAAGAAACATACAACCTGTACCATCTGAATGCCTCTGAGGCAACTAACCATGACATGTCTGAGGTGGATATGCATATATATAATATATATATATATATATCCTCGTTAAAAGCATCATATATATATGCCTCCGTGGGCCTCATCATCATCATACCCAACTGATCAGTGGTTGCACAATAGGTGCCATCGCCCGGCCGACCATAACGCGGCTCGATGTTTATATAGTTGCACAATAGGTGCCATCGCCGGGCCGACTATAGTGCGGCTCGGTGTAGTAAAATAGATAATGCATGCTGGACTCATATGAATCATATTTTCATGGTGATGTAAGGTCGAAGAAATAACTACACATCTATCCTCCCGAAGGAGGGGAAACAATATAAGCACTCCTAGTTTCTAAGAACAGAGTATCTTTGAGGGCTCGTTCATTGCATATGTATAATCGGAGTCGTGCAAAAGAAAGAAGGGATAGTCTTACATACCTGGTATTCTCTGCGCCAATTTCAAGCTTCGCACAGTTACAATTTCCTTAATCTACAATGAAAGAACGATCTTATCGTTATTCTCTAAACGTTATGGTTGTAATCAACTTCCCCTAAATTTATATGATGTTCCTCCACACCCTTCTTCCTCCAAAACTCCACAACAATGGTAGTAAGACATGCAACTCAATAGAAACCCAAAACAACCATAACCCAGTCCATTATCAGTAATTAACTTGAACCCATGGCTTCCGATCACCATCCCATGAGTTCTTACATGCATAAAACGAAATACTATGAATTCCTAGGAGAAAGGGTGTACAAAGATAGCAGTAACTTACCTTGCATGTGAGATAACTCAGCCCTTTTTCCTTGGTTCTTCAGCCTCTAGGTTTCACTCTCCATTAGAGCTTGAAAAGGAGGAAAATCAACTAGGGCTTTTCCTTAATCCTTCAATTTCTAGATTCTTTCCCCAATTTGGAACTTGGAAGAAGGAAAAATTGGTTCAAGTTTGTGTGGGATTTGAGAAGGGGTCGCAGGTGGTTCTTCTTGGCTTTGGGGATTTTAGAAAATGGTGAAAATAGTTGTTAAGCCCCTTTTTATAGGTCAGTCAATAAGTGACACACGTGTCTGATGCCTACACGTCTGCGACCGCATTTACGTTGCATAAACAACATGCGGTTTGCATTTTGGACGCGAACCGTGGCCCAGAAATCTGTCTCATTATGCGACACAGGGGTCTGATTTGCGGTCTGCATTTTTAACAATGCGACAGCATACTGGCCGCATTCCTGACGTTGATTTCAGCCCAGAAATCTGTTTCAGTCTGCGATACATTACGTGTAATATGCGGTCCGCATATCATAAATGCGATCGCACTTTTGACCGCATTTTTGGCACTGATTTTTGTCCAGAAATCTGCCTTGTTCTGCGATCTCAGTGTCAGATTTGCGGCTCTCATATAGGTTTTGCGGTAGCAAACCTAGCTTTGCGAAGCCCTTTTGCTCTTTTCTTGACTATTTAAACTCTTCTCCGGTTCTTAGGCTCTATACATATAGACTATCTTACGACGCGATTTAACGTACGAAATTACGGGTTGTAACACTCCGCCTCCAGTGAGAGGGTTTCTCACTGTTATTCAGAAGTAGTCGACTATGATCCTTAACCTGCATATGTGGGTTTTAGATAAGCACTAGTTCGTCTTGGGAACGAGTATCCTCTCAGTTACTGAAGTTCTCAACATTTAAGTTTAAATATGCGATGCTTTTTGGTCCTTATAACCATTTTGAAATTTTGCACTCATGACCCATGAATTATTCTTTAATATATATGTGGCACTCATGGCCCTTAAACATCATTTTTAATTAAACTTAGCTCATATGACTTCAACATAATATTGAACTTGAAACCAAATCATAAGTTCTCAAGTCGCACATAAGTTCTCAAGTAACACATAAAAGCATGATTCTTCAACATAAGCATTATCATAAAAGTTTGGCTTAATACACATTTTGCCCGCAACTTGGCATGGGATCCCTTTGGCACACCTCGTTAGAGTAAAACAATTTCACACCAAGCCGATCTTTGTCGGTATCTAATACTCACATGTTGGAGGGTTAACCATTTTTTTCCAAACAAGCGCGTACAATGATACCACGAATATATTTCATTAACCCAAAATTACAGTCGGACCCCTCAAGATTGCCTTTTCCACATTCCACTATTCATTCTAAAACACCACGAAGTTCTGCTACTAGTAGGCCGTGGTCCGACCTTCACCATTACCGACCTCTAGCAACATCCACAACATCATTGTTGAGTATCCTGCATCGGCTAAGGGAAGGCGCTTGGTCCCTTATATGACCTGAACAATGCTCACCTCATCAGCTAGCTTCTTGGGTTGAGTTACGCTCATTGTCCATATATTTATCAACCATCTCCAATCTTCCTTCTCAATGGCTAGTAACTCACCATAAGAGAAGCCAACCAAGAAAACAACTTAGCCACCAACCATTGCCGGGAAACCTTACCGGTAGTGACAATTGCCAACAACTCCCTCTTGAATTCCTCTGCTCTACTTCCTCCTTCAATTTCGAAGTCTCAGACCATAACCAAAAAATATAACTACCAAAAGCATGGTTGCCAAATGGAACCTCGCCATTGTCGGCCTCACAGAGAACAAATACCTTTATTATTCATTCTTATCTCTTCATCACCACCCTCTCTACTGGAGTAGTACCTCCAGTCACCTTTCTTTACCGGTTCTCAATCCTAAATCCCTCATGGTCACAGGAAAAGCTCACCTCACAGTACCTAACACCACTTTTAGCCGCCATCAAAATTCACTCTATTTTCAGAACACCGTCACTATACATTATTGCCCTCCTTCATCTCCCTGGTCGATGAATTAAAACAAATACAACTCATCTTCCCTTCCAGTTTCACCACCGGTGCATTCGGCAGACGGTTCTTCGCTGGTAGTCGTAAAGAAGCAAATGTAATGGTACGGGCGGGCTTCGCAGTGGTTTTCAAAAAGAAAAGAGAGTTGGTTTTGGCTAGCAACGGGTTGATTAAGATTGCTACCAAATAATTAAGGTGGGGAAGACGAGGGAGGAGGCATTGGATACCAAATAAATACACACAAAAAATACAAAATTTTGATACATGGCACTAAATAAGGATTGACACAAAACTTTACAGATGCATTACACTTATGCCCTACCTCAGACTGGTGTAGTGGGTCGTTGCAGAGTGCTAGCTGATGTTTCTATGCCAGTGTTTCTAAAAGTGAAAAGCACAAAAAATAAAAGTTCCATGCGCTTGAAATTAATTCATTTTTCTTTGAAGTGATGAAGCGTACAAGTTATTAAATTTGAAAAACACCATATATATATATAGAGATAGATAAATAAATAGTAATCAAATTGCAATTAAAATAGTTGAGTTTAGCATCCAATGTACAATAGTGTTAACATTAGTCCAAATTCTCAAAGTTGATATTGAAAGAATCAACCACTTCTACTTAGGATCATTTCATTTGTCGGTGTTTTAAGCGCACATTTCTCTTGAAGCGCATGGCTTCACCCGTGAACCTCTTGTTTCGTATCGCTTCATTGCTTTAAGTGATTAAGCAATTGCTATTAATAACATTATTCTATATGTAAAGATAGTAAGCTTTTGTCCTACGAAGTCATACCTTCTAGATAAGACTTATATTTCCATCCTCTTTATCTGAATACGTCCATTTTACCTAAGTTATTAGGTCATCCCACTTTGTCATTCTTGTCTTGTTATGTGGGAAGTACGTGTTGATGAAGACCACAAAGTATCACTTTCAAGTTGGCCTTGCCATTTCTACATATGTGTAATTTTTGGTGTATATTATTTGCTGATGACATAGTTTTAATTGACGAAACGGGGTGGTGTTAACGAGAGGCTGGAGGTTTGGAGGCAGACCCTAGAGTCTAAAGGTTTCAAGTTTGCAGGACCAAGATGGAATACTTGGAGTGCAAGTTCAGTGACGTTACCCAAGAAACGGACATGAAGGTGAGGCTTCATACACAAGTCATCCCAATGAGAGGAAGTTCAGGTACCTTGGGTTAGTAATACTGGAAAATGGGGAGATTGAGGAGGATGTCACACATCGTATCAGAGCAGGGTAGATGAAATGAAGGCTAGCTTCCAGTATCTTGTGTGGTAAGAATGTGTCGCTAACACTTAAAAGTAAGTTCTACAAAGTGGTGGTTATGTTGTATAGGGCAGAGTGTTGGCCAGTCAAGAACTCTCATGTCTAGAAGATAAAAGTAGTTGAAATGAGAATGTTGAGATGGATGTGCGGGCATATCAAATTTGATAAGATTAGGAATGAAGTTCTTGGGGAGAAGGTAGGGGTGGCCCCCGTGGAGGATAAGATGCGGGAGGCGAGCTGAGATGTAAAGAGGAGAAGCACTAATGCCTAGCTAGGAGGTGTGAAAGGTTGGCCACAGTGGGTAGTTGGGGGGTAGAGGTAGGCCAAAGAAGTATTGGGGAGAAGTGATTAGGCAGGACATGGCGCAACTAGAGCTTACTGAGGACATATCCCTTGATAGGAGGGTGTGGAGGTCGAGAATGAGGTTAAAAGGCTGGTAGGTACCTTTCGCTTTGGTTTTCTTTCTCAGACAGGTAGCATTAGTGTTAGTATGGTATCTCTTTTACTCGTAGCTTGATATCTTTACCTACTATTTAATTGATATCTTTCGCTTTGGTCTCGTAATATTTTGTTATTGTTGTTACTATTTGTGGCCAATGTTTCTCTTCATCTACTCTCTAGCCCGGGGTCTATTGAAAATCAGGGTAGGAATAAGGTATGCGTACACATTACCCTTCCTAAACACCACGTGTGGGAACTCACTGGGTTTATTGTTGTTGTTGTTGTTGTTGTTGTTGTTACTCGAAAGGTTCAGGTATAGCAATTGAACCATATTACGTCTAGGTTAGACACGCATGCAAGAATCAAGATGTAAGTATGAATTTGCAGCTATCGCTCAAATATGATAGTAGTAGAAATGCCTCTTTGGAGTGAGTTTTTAGCTATTATTTGACTTCATGTAAGGACACACTATCTATTCCTTCTTCGAACTGGCTTGTTGATCCTTGTCAAAGCGGTTCTCCTTAATCTGAGGCATGTTTGGCTTCTTAATGTTGCACATATTTTGTAACACTCATGGAGGCGTAATCATCTTGTGCCAGGTCTCTACACCATAAGAAAACAATCATTGCAATCGTCCCTTTCATCTTTTTGGAGCAATTCAGACATTTATTTTTTAATTTTTTTGTTTTTGAAAATAAGGATAGCGATAAGGGTTGATGTTGGATGGTTTTGAGCTAGAAATTGGAGAATGGAGTGGGAGTGTGGGTGAAAAGATGGTAAGGAATTGGGGTTTTCAAGAACTGGTTCAAAGAATCTCCAAGAGCATGGTTAGGGAGATTCAGTTCAGTAGCCCAGCAGTTTGGGATGTCTGGAAGTGCAGCAAATCATTCTATTTCTTATTGGCATGATGGTTCAGATAAATGTATCTACCTGTTAGTCTATGTTGATGACATCGTCATAACAGGTAATGACCAGGAAGGAGTTCTTCAGCTAAAACAACATCTATCCAACAACTTTCATACCAAAGATTTGTGAAAGTTAAGTATTTTTTGGAGATCGAGGTAGCACAATCCAAGATAGGCATTGCAATCTCACAAAGGGAGTACGCTTTGGATGAGGAGACTGGTATGACAAATTGTAAACCTGTTGATACTCCTGTGGATCAGAATGTCAAACTTGTTCCTAGACGGGGGGCTGCTAGATGACCCAGGCAAATATCGAAGACTGGTTCGAAAATTGAATTATCTCAGAATTAAACGATCAGATATTTCATTCGCAGTAAGTGTAGTTAGCCAATTTCTTTAAGCCCCGTGCAAAGGTTGGGATGCAGTAATCCCTATCCTCAGATACATAAAAAGAGCTCCAGGACAATGATTAATATGTGAAGTTAAGGGTCACCTTGATATTGTTGGATATTCTGAGGCAGATTGGCAAGTTCTCTATTGGAGGGAACTTAATCTCTTGGAAGAGCAAAAAGCAAGACGTTGTCACTAGATCTAGTGCTGAAGCCGAATATCGAGCTATGGCTCTTGCTACTTGTGAGCTTATCTAGTTGAAACAATTTCTTCAAGTATTAAGGTGGGTAGACGTCAACCAGATGAAGCTAATATGCGATAATCAAGATGCTCTTCATATTGTCTTAAATCCTGTCTTTCATGAGGATAAAATATATAAAATTGGAATGTCATTTCAGTAGACAGAAGATTGAGTTAGCTCGAAGATTAGTTGGCATATGTTCTTACTAAGTCACAGAGACGTCCTCGAATTGAATACATTTGTAACAAGCTTGGAGCTTATGATATATACGCTCCAGCTTGAGGGGGAGTATTGAGATATTATGTGATTTGCATAAAATCATGATGAATTGATTAAGAGATATCATGTGATTTGACATAGAATCATCATGATTTGATTAGGGATCTTAGGGATTTGATTAGGATTTTATTCTGTAATTATACGCTTACCAAATATGTACACTTTGTAATAGCTATAAATTCCCAATCAAGCTTGAGAGAATAGTCAAGCTCCCTGCCTAATACCTGTTTAGCTAAGCTTCTCAAAGGCCAAAAATACTTTTTTTTTAAAAAAAATTTCATAGTTGAAATGTTTGGCGAAACTTTTAGAAGAAAAAGAAGTGCTTTTGAGTAGAAGCAAAAAGCAGCTTTGGAGAAGCAAAAAAAAATTATTTTTTCCGAAAAGTCCTTTTTTGAAAAGCACTTTTGAGAAAATAACATTTAGAAGTACTTTTTAAAAGCTTGACCAAACACTAATTGATGCGCAGAAGTACTTTTCAAATTAATTGGTCAAACACAAATTGTTTCTCATCAAAAGTACTTTTGAGAAAAACACTTATCAAAATAAATTAATTTTAGAAGCTTGGCCAAACAGGCTATAAGTCTCAGTCTCTACATAAATATTTAGCCAACTCATACGTATGAAGAAGAGATGCATAGATGTCCCAGTGAGGAGGTATGAGAGGTTGGCAATGGTGAGTTTAAGGAATGTAGAGGTAGGCCAAAATTGAGAGAGGTGATTAGGCACGACATGACACATCTTCAACTTATTGAGGACATGACTCTTGTTAGAAGGACGTGGAGGTCGAGAATTAAGGTAGAAGTTTTTATTACTACCTTCTATTTTTTGCTTCAGTTATTTTATTTTTCTTGTTGTTATTACTGCTTCTTTTTCCATCGCTTCTTTACTGCGGTATTTATTTTTCATGACTGCTGAGATTATGCTTTCCTTGAGCCTAGAGTCTATCGGAAACATTCTATCTTTCTTCACAAGGTAGGGATAAAGTTTGCATACACACTATTCTTTCCAGACCCTACTTGTGAGATTTCACTAGGTATGTTGTTGTTGTATACAAACACTTAAAATAGAACTAACAAATGTACAAATCAAAAGTAGAATAAAGACACCAACAAAGAAATATCACTAGTGAAATTCCATGGTCGATATGGTAATCCAAAGTTGAAGTTCTTTCAGCTGAATCAACCTTTAGAGCACTTAAATTAGGTTAATGCGCTGGAAAATTTGATTGGTTGACATTTTCTTACGGTTAGGTTAATTTGGGACTTCAAACTTGTTTTTTTTCTTTACAAAAATATTTCTCCAAGTTTATTGAAACTTCAAAGAAATTCAAGTATTGTAATTACAAGATTAATCACACAACACAAAATTATAACCCAACCAACAAGAAAAATATGAATTTTCTTCTTTCCTAATAATCATATTTTATAGTTTCTATGGACATTGTATTCTTGTAAAAGTCAAAGCATGCTTTTGACAATGTAGATGAAACGGAAGTTAATGCAAATCAATTTTGTTGGAAGCAACCAAAAAAAAGAAAAAAAGAAAAATCAAATAGAAAGAGAGAAGAGAATTGTTGGAGACGAGAGAGGCGAGTGTGGAGCGGGGCTTGAGTCTGGCGGAGAGTAATGGAGACGACTAGAAGGTTTTTTCTCATTTAATAGGGCAAGGAAGCAAAAACGTCGGAAGCGAGAATCGAAAGGAAGGTGTTTAAGGTTTAATATATATCAGTATAAATTAATATTTCACCTATATATAAAGTATAAATTTTTTTTTTGGTGAAGGTTGTTGAGTATCAGCCTTTAACACATTGTAGCTTCGCCATTTGGTCTCACTTTCTACTAAGGGTGTTAAGTGGTTCGGGCCCGGTCCGGAACCGCGGGCCAAACGGGCTGGTCCAAACGGGCCTGGGCTTTAGTAGTGCAAAATACCACCACGGGTCGGTCCCTTACAACAAGCCCACGAGCCCGGGACCGTTTGGTCCGGGACCGCCAGGCGGGCTTGGTCCGGGCCTAACGGGCCTAGGCCGGGCCCAACGGCTAATTTTCCAAAAAAAATAAAAATTTTAAAAAAAAATAGCCAACGGCCAGATTTTTAAAATCTAGCCTTTGGGCCAATTTTTACCCGTTTTAATTTCAGAAAAATAGCCATTTGGCCCCCAAACTTTGTTTTAACCCCAAACTTTTTATAAATACACTTTTTACCTATTCTCAACTATAAATACCCCCCTCATTCTTTCATTTTTACTCACAAATTCTCTCAATCTCTCTCTAATTTTTTTCCATAATTGCTTACTTTGTTATCCAATTTCGTGAAAAATTGTGAAGTTGGTGAATTGAAGTATTTAAGTCTTTAAGTCTTCAACGATATTCAATTTTCAAGAAGTTGTTCGTCATTTCGGTAAACTCGCTCCAACTCTTTAAGTTTTAATATTGTTGTTCTGTTTGTTTTATTTAGTATAATTATAATTAAAATGGATTTTTCTTTGAAAAAAATATTTGGTGGTAAGGGTAAGGGAAAATCAAAATTTGGTGAATCTAGTCGCCAAGCTACTACTTCTCCCCTTGTTACCCGTCCTCCTCCACCTGTTATTCTTGATAGTGATAACCCTTTTTTTTAATTTTCGGATAGTCAATTTTGCCATGATATTGCACCGGGTCAACAATTAGATGAAGAAATTATGAACGCTCTTTATCCTAATCAAACTATATTTGAAAATGATGCGGAAAATGATGATTTAGATGAAACCCAGCCGGATTTAGATGATACACCTACTAGTCCTATTAATAACCCAACTGATGCCCCGCCTGACCCTCCTGTAGTAACCCCTACATTTAATAGAAGACCTGCTGAACGGGCCGAAACATCTCTTGTTTGGCATTTTTTTACTCAAGTAAGAGAAGAAAATAAGACTAGGTGTAAAAGTTGTGGGTCTTTATTGGCTCATAAATTTACTGGCAACCGTAGCGGTACGGGTAGTTTGACTAGGCACATATTGAAACACCCTAGAGATAAACAAAGATATTTACAAATGAAAGTTGCGGAAGAGGGGACGAGTGTAGATAATGCGGGGCTCACCCTAGTGCAGGTTCAAATCTAGTTCAACCAGGAATTAACACTGTTACCGGTAGAATTTTATATTACGATCCAAATAAGGATCATGAAGAATTAGCAAAAATGGTAACTGTTATGTGCTTACCATATAGTTTTCCTTCTAACCCCTATTTTGTGCAATATATTAGAAAAGTTTATAATCCTACTTATAAAGGATGGCCTCGTGCAACCGTAAAGGCCGATATTTATAAATATAAACACGAATATGAACAATATTTGCGATATTTATTTACTCATATAGATTGTCGCATTGCTATTACTACGGATATAGGTAGAAGTGCCAATGACTGTGATTATCTAACCGTTACAAGTCATTGGATAGATGAGGACTGGATAATGCAAAAGCGCATTATTGCTTATAGAATTATTAACTCACGCCACAAAGGTAAATTTATTGCCAACACAGTAGCAGATATTTGTAGATATTTTTGTATTAGAGATAAAATAATGTTTGTTACAATGGATAATGCTTCTAGTAACACTAATGCAATAGGCTTGCTTACAAGTACATTAAATTCCGCATTTACTAATATTTTTCATGTTAGGTGCATTTGTCATATTTACCATTTAATTGTTGGTGATGGTATGAAAGTGTTAAATGTAGAAATTGAAAAGGTAAAAATAGCTCTTAATTGGCTTTTTTACTCAAACCGTAGAAGTAGACTTAGAGAATATTTTAAAAAATGTAATGAATTTGGCCTTAGGGAAAGAAAGGTTCCTAAACCTTGTCCAACTAGATGGAATTACATGTATGAAAGTCTAGTTGTCGCCTATGAATGTAGAAACCCAATTAGCGCAACCTATAGTGCTCGTGTAGGTGATGGTGATGATGATGACGAGCACCTTACTAATCAAGACTGGACTAACGTTAAAATTCTTGTAGATTTTTTAGAACAATTTCATGTTGCAACAAACGAATTATCTGGGCAGTAGTATCCTGCTATTTTTAATTGTTTAGTTTATATTGCTGCACTTGCAGATTTATTTTTTTAATTTTCAGAGGGTGGGGTAATTTATGAACATGCTATTAATTCTATGAAATCTAAGTTTAAAAAATATTTTTTTCCCTATTCCCCCTATTTTTGGGGTTGCTGCACTGTTAAACCCAACAATGAAATTAGGATGTCCAAACTTTTGGTATTCTAAAATTCATAACTCTTTATCACTTTCGCCCGAGGAATATGCTACACTCGGAGATGCACAATCCTCAATTAAAATAAATGCACAAATAATTTATAATGCCTATCAAACTGCCTTAGACCATGCTAGACCCAATATTCCAACTCCTACTTCGTCTACTTCACGATCATCTAAAAGAACTGCAGGCCTAAAAGCCCTCAGTGCTTGGACAGAGTTCAGGGGTTCCCAAGGTGAGAATATTGGTGATAGTTCACAACTAAATGAGCTTCAAGTTATTTGTCGCAGGGACTTGAATCAGAGAATCCCGACGGCTCCTTCGACGTTTTGGAATGGTGGAAGGACAAACAAAAATACTATCCGGTTCTTTCAAGGATGGCTCGAGATATTTTAACCGTTCAAGCTTCAACGGTGGCATCGGAGAGTGCTTTCAGTCAAGCGAGACTTCAAATCGGTGATCATAGAGCGTCTATGAGGGAGAGCTTGGAAAAAGCAGTACTCTTCAGAGATTGGATCCGTTCGGAAAGAAGAAATTTCGGACTTGCAGAATCACAACCGGATATAGACGAAGATTATGAAGAAATGCTAGCGGAACTTGCGCAGGATGCGACTTCGCCCGGAAGCGGTGATGAACAAGCCTCTTTTCCATCACCGCCAACGGAAATTCCTCCGGACCTTGAAGGATTTATGAGATTTGTTAGAGATAATACACCGACTATTATGTAACTTGTATCTTGGCACATCTTCCTTAGTTTTTTTTCCTTTTAATGGTGGTATTAGTACCTTGTTGTGCTCATTCCATTGGAGGGAGGAAGACTAAGAAAGATATTGCCATTTTTTGTTAATATCGTAATAATAAAAATTATAAGACATTCTCTTGAATATTTCTCTGCAATTTATTTTGTGTTTAAATATTATATAGTATATATATACATACACACTTTCCTTTTTACCTATCCCTCTTTTCTCCATTACTTCACATTCAATTCTTACATATAGTTTCAAACTATATGTAAGAATTGAATGTGAAGTAATGGAGGAAAGAGGGATAGATAAAAAGGGAAAGTTTTGGGGCAATATATATATATGTCTAATACATATAAACTATATATACATTGCCTTATATATATATATATATATGCAATCTATATTAGTATATGCATATATAGTTTACCAGAAATTTTTCTAGATTAAAAAAAAAAAATAGTCTGGAACCGTTTAGGCCCGCAGGCCCGGCCCATTTAGCCCGGGATCATGTGGGCTTATGCCCGTAGTGGGCCGGTCCCTTACAGGTGGCCCGTTAGGACCGGGGCCGTTCGGCCCGGGACCGCCTTGGCCCAGGCCCATTTGGCCTAGGCCCGTTTAGCCCGTTAGGCCCAGACCCGGCCCACTTAACAGCCTTACTTTCTACTACTTGATCCAATCCGAATCAACCATTTAGAGCCCTCTTGGTACCATTCCCTTAGCCAATTTGGTTGTGTCATCCTGTCTAATGCAAGTTCTTGTAAAAACCATCGGTAAAACACGATGTATGTTTTAGATTCCTTATAAACCAGTGTCTCACTAGTTCAGTTATCTCATCATACAGAGTATTCCTACTAGTGATCCTATTGCCCTTTCTTTTTATCTTCGCACCGTTCAGCATATCCTTAGCAAGGTCACGTACTTGTAACCAGTCCGAACTAAACTAGTAATAGGAAAGAATATACACATAATTATTTTAGGCCTGGACTTGTGCAAGCTGCTTGTGATTTTACTTTGTTATTGTAGTGCCAGATGAGCATCTAGGAGATCACAAGCATACTCTGACACCACATATGAAAGTTGTGAATACCAAAACATATGCATATACCCAATTGTATACTAATTAAAGGTTGCGGCACATTAGCTAGTAGCGCGGGACTGAAATTACTAGACAGAATGTCATATAGACCGATATGCACTAGGAGATTCTCTCGGCAATGTATCTCATATCAATAAAAAAAGCTAGAGCTGGGGTCCATATCATCGACTTTTGCTGATGTCAAGTGCGGGTTGCAATTTTTCATAGTTTTCCTTCTTTCCGGAGGATGAGATAGGAAATCTTTAAAAAAAAAAAAAAAAGAGGCATGAATGGGATCGTTGAGACAAATACCAAAACACGGCACTAGCTTTAAGAGAGGCTTAGTTAATTGTATGGGGTCGGATACAATCGAGCACATGAAAAACATCGGTCTTGGGTGCAATTCAGGATGGGTCTACTGTGGATCGAGGTCGGGTATCATCGGTTTTAAGTTCGAGACCAAAGCGTTCGAGATGAGGCGGTCAAGACCGGTCTAGGTAAAAGCATCTTATGGTAAAAATATCTAATTCGTGTAACGGAAGGGTCGGAAATCTCGTGGTATGTAGCTATTTCGGCGGAAATCACGGCCCAAATCATCAAAGACGTTGAACTCAGTATTTTTAGGGATATTTTACCCTGTAATTAGATTTTTTACCTTGTATAGGATTCCTTTTTCCCTCCTATGTAAAGAACTCAATTCTATTGTATACGATACAACATACTATCAGCAATACAGTTATCATTTTTAGGCTATCTTCTCCACAAACTATTTATTTCTTTATTGTTCATTCCGTCACAGCAAAATTGCTCAACCTTGGTAGTTTGTTTATTCTTTCGCTCACTTAAAACAGCCTTTATTTATCACTTATTCTTAAATTGTATCAGGCCAAGTCACGTATCCTTAATACCACGTACAAATTCAATTGTTACTCGTATTTTAGGATAAACAGTTTAGCACCTACCGTGGGGCTAAGGATAATAGCGAACATTTGATACAAATTTCTGTCACACACTATTTTACGCTTGTTCTTTGCAGAATCTTTTGTTTTCAGGATATAATATAGTCATGTCACACTCACAGCCCATTAATGACGAGTTTGACCACCAGGGCGAAAACAACAATATGATGCTCGGTAATAATGTTCCAACCGATGCCAACTCTCATATGGCGGTCGATGTAGATCAGACTTCTGGCCCATCGAACAGTGTTCAGAGAGAACACCATTCGAGAACTCAAAACAATGAAGAGGATGGGATCAGTCTCAAAATGATATTCGACATGCTACAAGCCCAGCAAGCAGCCATCGCCCAGTTGCAAAGTCGCAGTCAGGTTTCGGACAGGGTCGAAGCTGGTTCTTCTCGAGGAGTTGTTCCCGAAAATGAACCGACCGCGGCGCAACCGGATGAAAGCGGGTCGGGGATAAATTCTGGAATCATGAAGATGCTCGAGCAACTGACCAAGCGAGTCGAATCGGGCGAAAAGAAGATTGAAGCCAATGATAAGAAAGTAGAAACATATAACTCGAGGGTGGACCAGATTCTAGGAGCACCCCCGGTGTTGAAAGGCTTGGACTCAAATAAATTCGTACAAAAGCCTTTCCCGTCAAGCGCTGCCCCAAAACCTATACCAAAAAAGTTCCGCATGCCGGAAATCCCCAAGTACAACGGGACATCTGATCCGAATGAACACGTAACGACGTACACATGTGCCATAAACAGAAACGATCTCGAAGATGACGAGATTGAGTCCGTTCTTCTGGAAAAAATTCGGGGAGACCTTGTCGAAAGGAGCAATGACTTGGTACCACAACTTGCCCCTAAACTCCATCAACTATTTTGCCATGCTTGCAGACACCTTCGTCAAAGCTCATGCAGGTGCCATTAAAGTCGAGACACAGAAATCAGACTTATTCAAAGTCAGGCAAAGAGATAACGAGATGCTGAGGGAGTTTGTATCTCGTTTTCAAATGGAGCGAATGGACCTACCACCGGTCACCGATGATTGGGCCGTACAAGCTTTCACTCAAGGGCTCAATGCCCGGAGCTCAACGGCTTCTCAACAGCTCAAGCAGAGCTTGATCGAGTACCCGGTTGCCACTTGGGCGGATATACACAATCAATATCAATAAAAGATCAGGGTCGAAGATAATCAGCTTGGGATCCGCTTATCCTATCAAAACTCATGATCGGACCCTAAAAGACAATTATCGAGAGCCAAGGACAAACAGAGACAGACATCGACCGTACCCTGGCGATCGAAGGGCCATCCGAGGAAGATAAAGCTCCCGGAGACAGGAGAGAAGGAACGATCCCAACCAAAGGAACCGAGGACCGTTGCCAAGAAATTACCTCGAAAGAGTCGCTAATCACCGAGAAGCGCCCCGACTGTCCGAGTACAACTTCAATGTCGATTCGGCGACTCTCGTATCCGCCATTGGTCGCATTAAAGATACCAAATGGCCTCGGCCACTGCAATCGGACCCGGCCAAAAGAGATCCCAACTTAATATGTAAGTACCATGGTACACATGGACATAAGACGGAAGATTGCCGGCAGCTGAGGGAGGAGGTAGCACGGTTGCTCGAAAACGGGCACCTCTGGGAATTTTTAAGCGACAGGGCCAAGAACCATTACGGGAACAGAAACTGGCCAACAAATCAAGAAGAACCTCAGCACACGATCAACATGATTATCGGAGGGGTAGACGCACCCCAAGGCCCGGTGTTGAAGCGTACTAAAATATCTATCACCCGAGAAAAACGCACTCAGGATTATGCAGCGGAAGGAGCCTTATGCTTCGGCGATCACAATCTTTCCAACTTTCAACATGTCCCTTTATGATCCATACCTAACCGAAGCACTAAATCCAAGTCCAAATCCAAGGAGCCCCTCAAGCCAAAGATTCCATCCAAGCCACTCTTCATCACCAAATGGCATGGCGAGTCCAAAATTATGCCATGGATCTTTGCCTTCCCGGAGGAGAAAATGCTTTACTCTTAAATATTGATGCTACCAAAGGAAACATCATGTGCACCCAAATACCCAGACAAATTTCAAGAGATGAACTTATCAAAATTCTTCCTGATTCCTGGATCACAAATTATGAGAAGTTAAGAGAACCGGAGGAATCCCTACAATCTAGTGAACCAACTTTTACCAAAAGAAATGACAAAATCGTTTGCATAAGCTTCGGCCATTCCCACCTCAAAAAACCCAATAAAACCATCTTTTCTTGCCAAATGATCCAACCCAAAGATACAACAGATACATACCCTAAACCTGATGAAGAACTCTTTTGGAATATACAAAGCATCATGGAAGAACATGACTGGTGTCAAAGTTTTGACAAAAATGGACAGAATACTTGGTGGTTCAAATGCCCCTTTACGGGACACTGCCCTTGGGATCTTGATTGCTACTGTCAAGACTGTTTAGAAGATCCAAATGGAGAATATTATGAACACCACCAGCGACATGGAGAAAGGTTCGGCCTCAACAAAACCAAACCAAAATCCAAGAAAAAGGGGAAAAGCACTGAAAAATAATTTCGAGCCAGATATGAAAATAAAGACCCTTCAATTGGCTCATTAAGCCGTCCAGATAAATATGAAGTTCTTGTCAGTTACAAATCCTAGGAATGGCCAAAATTACCAGAAAAATTCACTCCAAGTTGGGAGGATAGTGAAACTACACCCAAACCGCAATCACCACCAGTCCATACCTCACAACCCAAAAAGTCACCTGAACCTAAAACTTCACCAATTCCGAAAATCACAAATTTCCCACAACCACAGATATTCATGCTAAGTCCTTCAAGCTCCAGTCATACCCAAGACTTTCCTTCACTACAACCTTTTGAAAAGGAGGGAATAAGCCATGCTCTAAAAATTCCCAAGAAAAACGTAGTGTTGCCTACTGGAGAAAAACCCCCAACAAGTGACATCGAGGCAACAATGAACTGGCAATCCGAAAACTCTATCTGCCAAAACAAGGTACTGACCAACATTGGCAACACCATAAAAAACGTGACCCATACACAAAACAAAATGATGAGCAAGGTGGAAACAATTAAGAAAAAGATAGAGCAAACATCGTCTCGCCATGAAGGACTAATCAAAACGTTGGAACTAAGGTTGGCAAATTTACAATATGAGATTTGTCCGCCATGAACTTTACTTTTTCAATTTTTCCAACAACAACAAAAAGAGACGGTTTCCCTCAAAGAACAGATTCAGCTCTTAAGAAATGACCACTTTAAGCCACAAACAACCCCGCAAAACCTACTTTCTTCCCTATGTCTCCACAACCATATTCCCCACCTAAATTAGACAACACCTTTTCTACTTTTCCGTCTGCCTCACAAAATCCGTTCTCTTTCACCCAACCCGTAAAGGAAGAACAGGAGTTTGATATTGCAAAATTGGTTTGGGAAAGAAAAGATGCTACTGCAGCACAGAAACAAACGAAGAAACGGCGAGACCAAGGAGAAAGCTCAAAAGGGTCCAACCCCGAAAATCTGATGATTTCTGACTAGAAGGCTCCAAACCTCTATGTCTCCCAGCCAAGATGCATATCAGAAGAAGATACTCCATGGTCAGAATCTCTGAATTCATCAGAAGATGAATCAATGGAAGATAGCTCTCAATCAAGCAATGAATCCACAACAAACTCTTCCGAAGATGACAATCCTCCAATATTTGTAAACCAGCCAAGAGAGCCAGAAGTATCTGAAGTAGATGACGAACAAGAAGGCATGACAGATGAGCCAATCCCAGAAAGGAGATACGAGCCCATGGCGTCTAAGCCAGTTGGAACCGGTTTCCATACTTTCACCTTGAACGACGTCAAGGTTTCAAAATGGCCTCAAAGGATCCAAGACTTCTATACTTTGATGGTGACCAAAAATTTGGCAGAACGAGAAAAGTATATCATCCTGTCAGAACTCACTTCACGGTTCTTAGGAATCCTCAGAGATTGGTGGAACTCACTTAGAATCCAAGAAAAAAATACTTTTCTCACTTCCCAAGACTTTGCCTTCAACATCCGGGTCCTACATGAAGTTTTCTACGAGATACTTGAGCCACAGTACGGGGAACAAAGCAAGAGACTCCAGGAAAGCAAGCTAAATCATAGGTACGAAAGTTTCCCAGCAAAAGGGGCTGGCTTCAACAACCCATAAGGGACGGCTTGCCAAGCTACACAAACAGTTAATTTGTTTATAGTCGCAAAAGTTTTCCTACAAAAGGGGCTGGCTTCAACAACCCATTCAGGGACGGCTTGCCAAGCTACACAACTCAGAAAACTTTTGTGCTATAACCAACGTTAGCTGTTCATAACTCAGAAAACTTTCGTACTACAATAAGCTAACTTTCAAAGAGTATTCTTACTTTATTTTCATACATGGACCGCCCTTTCCATCCATTCGAAAGAAAGAACAAGAGGGAAGATTTAGAAAGAACTCATACGTAATATATCACAAGAGATTTACAAAGGTTACACGATATTTACAAAAAGATTCTAAGCTCAAGTACAAGATGATTTCTAAGGTGATTACAAGATGATCACAAAATCCTTCTAAGATGAGTTCTAAGATGATTACACAATGATTACTAGATGATCCTACAACTACTACAAGGCCTCCTTTATATAGGACTAGGAGGTCATTACAAGATAAACTTTCTGGATAAAACAAACCTATCTTACATGGAAAACTTATCCACAAGCGGGTCCCTCTCGGCATGTGAAGGACTTTAGGCGAAACAACTAAAAACACCTGAAAACATGTGAACGGGGTGAAAATATACATGGTGTATCATGTGAAAGTATGAGGGAGCCTGTGACGCCATGTGAAAGTATTGTGTTGCATGTGAAGAAGCATGTGGGGGAATGTGGAAACATGTGAAAACAAGGTGACGTGGGGCCCGGATAGCATGGAAAGATGTGAAAATTTGTCTTGGCATGGGTAGGATATTTTTTGAGGGGTTTTGGGTAGGTAGTGGAGGATTGTGGTAGGAAAACAAGGTGAAGTGGGGACCGGATAGTATGGAAAGATGTGGAAATTTGTCTTGGCATGGGTAGGATATTTATTGAGGGGTTTTGGGTAGGTAGTGGAGGATTGTGGTAGGAAAACAAGGTGAAGTGGGGCCCGGATAGTATGGAAAGATGTGGAAATTTGTCTTGGCATGCGTAGGATATGTTTTGAGGGTTCTTGGGTAGGTAATGGAGGATTATGGTGGGATTAGCAATAATTAAGACAATTATCATTTATCGATCATAGAATTGTCTTCCAGGCATCTTTTCGAAGACCTTGTGAAGTTACGCCTGGAACTTGACGGTTCTTCCCTGCTATGTTCCTTTCCCTTTGGACTGAGAGATGTAATCTGCAACTTTAATATGGAAATGTCCTTAGTGATCTTTTCTCGGATGACTTCATATGGTGTTTGATATTCTTTTGCTGCTTCCCGGACTCTTTTCCAGTGACGATGGGTATTGGTATAATTCCAGCTTGCCTAATCTTTTGGCCATATCTCTTTCGGGATGCACCTATTTTGCTGAAAAAGGATTCTTTGTGCCTCGCTATACTCTTCCTCCATTGATAAAATGGACACGGAAAATTTCCACCAGAATGATACCTCTGCTTGCGCCTGGACTTTTTCATTAATGATCTTCACTGGCCTATAAAACATGAATATTTTTGCTGCGTAGGAATCACTGAAACATTTCACCTAATATCTTCTAGGCTTGAACCATAGTAAAAATACTATAAGGGCTGGTGCAATGTTATCAAAATCCTTGAAGACGTTGCATTTGAATTCCATGAAAATATAATACTGATGGCATAGGTACCAGAAAAACCATAGTAGTTCTTGTGGAAAATCCTTGGCTTGAGCTATGAATATGTGGCAGAACGGATATTCTGGATTGACACCATAAGTCTTGAGAATGGATCCTCCATATTGCCGGAAAACTAGGAGCTCATAATAAGTTCTTCTTTCCATAATAATTGACGGATCAAAGGGATCCATGAGGTTGAACAACTCCGGTGGATGATCTGTTGGCTTTAATGAACTTGTTCTCAGTGTATTTGAAAACATAAAGATGTGGCTAATTGGCTTCAGTTTTGCAAGGGAAAATCTTTTCGAGAATTCTTACGGTCGCGATAGAAAATCTGCGAGAATATTATCCTTTCCTTTTAGGTGCTAGACTTGAAATTTGTATGGAGAGAACCATTGAGCCCATCTGAGAATCTGAGGATTGGGGATAATTTTTGAATTTATCCCGATCATTTTGGGAAAGCCTTCATATCCATTTCTATTAGAAATTCTGTATGGATAAGGAAGAAATTGAATTTCTTGATTACATTCCTTACTGCAAGAATTTGTTTGAAGGTGGAGTGATAATGTTCCTCGGCATCTTTAAACTTTCCACTAGCGTATCCTCATATTTTCCGCTGGCCATCTTTTTCTTCAAATAGAATAGCACTCCAATATTCATGACTGGCATCAGTTTGCAGTATCTTTTTTCCATCTGAAGGGATGTAGAGAGACTTGACATTTTTACATATCTCTTTAATTTTTCTAACTGCTTCATCCTGTTTCTCTCCCCATGATGGTGCATCTTTCTTGAGCATTTCTGTGAGCGGTGAAATGTCATTTCTGTCGAATGACACACACTTCATCTCAAAGAGTTGTCTTCGTATTTTCTCCTGTCTTTGGCCAGTATCTCCGCAGAAAACTTCATAACCAACGTTAGCTGTTCATAACTCAGAAAACTTTCGTACTACAATAAGCTAACTTTCAAAGAGTATTCTTACTTTATTTTCATACATGGACCGGCCTTTCCATCCATTTGAAAGACAGAACAAGAGGAAAATTTAGAAAGCACTCATATGTAATATATCACAAGAGATTTAGAAAGGTTACACGATGTTTACAAGATGGTTTTTAAGATGGTTCTAAGATCAAGTATAAGATGATTTCTAAGGTGATTCCAAGATGGGAGGATAGTCTAATGGGTTTTTGAAGGGACAACTGGGGTTGTTTGTGGCTTAAAGTGGTCATTTCTCAAAAGTTGAATCTGTTCTTTGATGAAAATCGTCTCTTTTTGTTGTTGTTGGAAGAATTGAAAAAATGAAGTTCCTGGCGGACAAATCTCGTATTGTAAATTTGCCAGCCTTCGTTCCAATGGTTTGATTAGTCCGTCATGGCGAGACGATGTTTGCTCCATCTTTTTCTCAATTGTTTCCACTTTGCTCATCATTTTATTTTGTGTATGGGCCACATTCATTATGGTGTTGCCAATGTTGTTTAGTACCTTGTTTTGGCAGATGGAGTTTTCGGATTGCCAGTTCATTGTTGCTTCAATGTCACTTGTTGGGGGGTTTTCTCCAGTAGGTACCACTACGTTTTTCTTGGGAATTTTTGGAGCATGGCTTATACCCTCCTTTTCAAAAGGTTGTAGTGAAGGGAAGTCTTGGGTATGACTGGATCTTGAAGGACTTAGCATGAATATCTGTGGTTGTGGGGGATTTGTGATTTTCGGAATTGGTGAAGTTTTAGGTTCAGGTGGCTTTTTGGGTTGTGAGGTATGGGCTGATGGTGATTTGGGTTTGGGTGTGGTTTCACTATCCTCCCAACTTGGTGTGAATTTTTCTAGTAATTTTGGCCATTCCTGGGGTTTGTAACTGACAAGAAATACATATTTACCTGGACGGCTTAATGAGCCAATTGAAGGGTCTTTATTTTCATATCTGGCTCAAAATTATTTTTTAGTGGTTTTTCCCTTTTTCTTGGATTTTGGTTTGGTTTTGTTGAGGCCGAACCTTTCCCCATGACGCTGGTGGTGTTAATCATATTCTCCATTTGGATCTTCTAAACAGTCTTGACAGTCGCAATCAAGATCCCAAGGGCAGTGTCCCGTAAAGGGGCATTTGAACCACCAAGTATTCTTTCCATTTTTGTCAAAATTTTGACACCAGTCATGTTCTTCTATGATGCTTTGTATATTCCAAAAGAGCTCCCTATCAGGTTCAGGGTATGTATCTGTTGTATCTTTGGGTTGAATCATTTGGCAAGAAATGATGGTTTTATTGGGTTTTTTGAGGTGGGAATGGTCAAATCTTATGCAAACGGTTTTGTCATTTCTTTTGGTAAAATTTGGTTCACCAGATTGTAGGGATTCCTCCGGTTCTCTTAGCTTTTCATAGTTTGTGATCCAGGAATCAGGAAGAATTTTGACAAGTTCATCTCTTGAAATTTGTCTGGATATTTGGGTGCACATGGTGTTTCCTTTGGTAGCATCAATATTTAAGAGTAAAGCATTTTCTCCTCTGGGAAGGCAAAGATCCATGGCATGATTTTGGACTCGCCACGCCATTTGGTGATGAAGAGTGGCTTGGATGGAATCTTTGGTTTGAGGGGCTCCTTGGATTTGGACTTGGATTTTTAGTGCTTCGGTTAAGTATGGATCATAAAGGGACATGTTGAAATTTGGAAAGATTGTTATGAAGACAGTTCCAACATTTAGGGTAACTTCTGCAGTACCCAAATTTGCATGTTGGTACTCCAAGTATCTTGTATCTAGAAGAGAAAGTCGAGCTACAACAGGTTGACCTTTTCTTCCGTGATATGTTAAAGCGATTCGGATAGCACCAAAATGGATATGGGTAAAACCGTGATCTCTCCATTGCTTGGGAAAATCATCTGGGATTTGAAGAGTGATAAATTGTTCCTCTCGAATCGCAAGAATAGGATGCTGGTCAAGTTTTGAGGCAGCAACATATTCCTTGACTCCTTTTGGTCTGTGTTGGACTAGGGAACGAATCTGGATCCAGGGTGCAAATAATTTTTTGGCGAAAGCTGATTAGGGGTTTATGAGAGGTAGTTCAGTGGAGGATACTTTTTGTTCATGGGGTAGGATATATACTTCATAGAGGTAATCATATTTTTTAGATAGGGTTTTATACAGAGTAGGAGACATATTCATTTTTGCTAAGGAAGAGGATGATGGAAATGACTCAGACATATTTCGTAATTCGTTCCTCCCTCCGAAAGGATGGGCTGGCTCTGATACCACAGTACGGCGAACAAAGCAAGAGACTCCAAGAAAGCAAGCTAAATCATAGATACGAAAGTTTCCCTACAAAAGGGGCTGGCTTCAACAACCCATAAGGGACGGCTGGCCAAGCTATACAAACAGTTAATTTGTTTATAGTCGCAAAAGTATTCCTACAAAAGGGGCTAGCTTTAACAACCCATTCAAGGACGGCTTTCCAAGCTACACAACTCGGAAAAACTTTTATACTATAACCAACGTTAGCTGTTCATAACTCAGAAAACTTTCGTACTACAATAAGCTATCTTTCAAAGAGTATTCTTACTTTATTTTCATACATGGACCGGCCTTTCCATCCATTCGAAAGAAAGAACAAGAGGGAAGATTTAAAAAGAACTCATATGTAATATATTACCAGAGATTTATAAAGTTTAGTTTTACCCTACTGATGACAGTGTCGTAATAGTAATTCAACCTAGTACGAGAGGAACCGTTGATTCGCACAATTGGTCATCGCGCTTGGTTGAAAAGCCAGTGGCGCGAAGCTACCGTGAGCTGGATTATGACTGAACGCCTCTAACTCAGAATCCGGGCTAGAAGCGACGCATTTGCGATGGTCCCTGCAGATGTTTACGCGATGTGATTTCTGCCCAGTGCTTTGAATGTCAAAGTTAAGAAATTAAACCAAGCGCGGGTAAACGGCGGGAGTAACTATGACTCTCTTAAGGTAGCCAAATGCCTCGTCATCTAATTAGTGACGCGCATGAATGGATTAACGAGATTCCCACTGTCCCTGTCTACTATCCAGCGAAACCACAGCCAAGGGAACAGGCTTGGCAGAATCAGCGGGGAAAGAAGACCCTGTTGAGCTTGACTCTAGTCCGACTTTGTGAAATAGATGAGGAACGACTGTGAGAGCATTGATCTCTTCTTGGGCTTCGATCACTAGTTCTGAAATTTGGTATTGATCATTGCCTTGATCTTCAAAGATATCGAGAGAGAATATAGTTTCTTCATTGCGTTCGTCATCCACAGAGAATATTATCCTTTCCTTTCAAGTGCTTGACTTGAACCTTGTATGGAGAGAACCATTGACCCCATCTGAGAATCTGAGGATTGGGGATAATTTTTGAATTTATCCCGATCATTTTTGGGAAAGCCTTCATATCCATTTCTATTAGAAATTTTGTATGGATAAGGAAGAAATTGAATTTCTTGATTCCATTCTTTACTGCAAGTATTTCTTTGAAGGTGGAGTGATAATGTTGCTCGGCATCTTTAAACTTTCCACTGGCGTATTCGCATATTTTCCACTGCCATCTTTTTCTTCAAATAGAACAGCACTGCAATATTCATGGCTGGCGTCAGTTTGCAGTATCTTCTTTCCATCTGAAGGGATGTAGAGAGACTTGACATTTTTACATATCTCCTTTATTTTTGACTGCTTCATCCTGTTTCTCTCCCCATGATGGTGCATTTTTCTTGAGCATTTCTGTGAGCGGTGAAATGTATGTAGAGATATTTGAGATGAAATCTCTTACATAATTTATTACAGCCAAGAACCGTTGGATCTGCTTTGTTGTGAGGGTGGTATCCGGAAATTTAAGTAATTCCTGACATATATGTGGTCCTGGACTGTATTCTCCTTGGACAAAATGCATTCAGAGAAAATCGAGAGCATGATTCCGTACCGTGTTACTAATGTCTCAAATTGACGAAGCAGGTTGACATGTTCTTCCAGTGTATTACTAAATAACAGGATGTCATCAATGTAAACTAAGGAGATATGGAGGATGGGTTGGAAGATTTTTATCATGGCTTTTTGGAACAAGGAGGGTGCAGTTTTCAACCCGAAGGGCATGACTTTCCACTGGAAGTGATGGTCAGGGATGCAAAATCCCGTTTTGGGTGGTTCTTCAGGGTGGGCCAGATTTTAAATCAAACTTGAAAAAATATTTGGCCTTGGCTAAGTGGGAGAAAAGAGTGAGTTTATTTGGGATGGGGAATTTATCATCTTGGAGGAAATGGTTTAGTGGCTGGTAATTAATAACTAACCTGAGTTTTCCTCTTGTCTGCTCAGCTCTTTTGTTGACATAAAATGCTTTGCATGCCCATTGTGAATCCGACGGCTCTAAGATCAAATTCCAAAAGTTCTTCGCATTCTTTCTTTGCAAGCTGAAGATGATCTGGATTCATGCCTGAATGACTGGCTTTTGTCGGATTGATGTTTTCATTTTTCTTGAAAGGGAGCTTGATAAAAAAAATCTTGGTTTTTCCATAATGGGCTTTTCCCTTTGTTCATGAAATCCTTGTGGGATTCAGCACATGTATGTTCAATGAGATTTTGCTCAATCTCTTTGATTTGTTCGTCATTGGTGATTTGGAATAGCCTTGGAATCTCAGAATAAGGTCTGAACTGCTTTTTAAAAGCTATCCCATTAGCCTTGATCTGGAGTTGATTTCTAAGTTGCCTGTAAATGTCGAATCCAATAATAAGATCTTTTCCTGGCTCATCAGACCCTAGCAGCTTGATTCTGTACTTCAATGCTGGAAAGAACTCAATTGTGACCGGGTGCTTTGTAATGACAGTTGTGGTTAAGATTGCATTTGATGCAGTGTTGAAATCTTTGAAATGCGGCACCCATTGATCTTCAGGTAGAACAGCAGGATTTATGAGTGAGGATGCAGCTCCGGTGTCGATGAAAGCAATAACTCGAGCTGGTTTATCCCATTTGGATGAATAGACTTTGAGTTCTACTTGAGGAACGACTGTGAGAGCATTGATCTCTTCTCGGGCTTCGATCATTGGTTCTGAAATTTGGTACTGATCATTGCCTTGATCTTCATAGATATCGAGAGAGAATATAGTTTCTTCATTGGGTTCGTCATCCACAGAGAACTCATATTACATATGAGTTCTTTCTAAATCTTCCCTCTTGTTCTTTCTTTCGAATGGATGGAAAGGCTGGTCCATGTATGAAAATAAAGTAAGAATACTCTTTGAAAGTTAGCTTATTGTAGTACGAAAGTTTTCTGAGTTATGAACAGCTAACGTTGGTTATAGTACAAAAGTTTTCTGAGTTGTGTAGCTTGGCAAACCGTCCCTGAATGGGTTGTTGAAGCCAGCCCCTTTTGTAGGAAAACTTTTGCAACTATAAACAAATTAACTGTTTGTGTAGCTTGGCAAGCCGTCCCTTATGGGTTGTTGAAGCCAGCCCCTTTTTGTAGGGAAACCTTCGTATCTATGATTTAGCTTGCTTTCCTGGAGTCTCTTGCTTTGTTCCTCGTACTGATGCACCGTTGCATGTGGATCAGAGATGATATTCTCAAGAGGATGTGAGCTTTGATGCTTCCATGGTCTGATCTGTATATCCAGAGAAGATAACCCGAGGAGTGACCCAAAGGAGCAGGTTCAG
>MCJB01048394.1:0-18052 GCA_002018475.1 Nicotiana obtusifolia | reverse complement strand
AGTGACCCAAAGGAGCAGGTTCAGTAGGTGTGGCTTCATTAGTTTGGTCAGCAGTTAGAGTAGTTCTTTCTTTTTCTTGTTCATCATGATCACCGTCAGTTACCTTATTGTTTTCATATCCATCTTCATCAGATTCCTTTGTATCTCCATCACCAATGAACCCTATGTCATAATCTTCATCCTGTAGACCTTTCTCAACCAAGTTGTTAGATTCATTAAAAATAACATGAATATTATCTTCCACACACATAGTTTTTTTAATTAAAAACCTTATATGCGGAGAGTAACCCATGAAAATTCCCACATCACTTCTGTCATCAAACTTACGTAGAGCTTCTTTCCCATTATTATGTACAAAACATTTACACCCAAAGGCTCTCAGGTAAGTGATGTTGGGTTTTCTTCCTCGAAGTAACTCATAGGGAGTTTTCTCAAGAATGGATCTGACCATACATCTAGTTAGTAGGTAGCAAGAAATATTGATTGCCTCATCCCAGAAATTCTTAGGCAGTCCACTGGCAATCAACATGGTCCTCCCCATGTCTTCTAAGGATCTATTCTTTCTTTTTATAACCCCATTTTATTGTGGAGTTCTAGGTGCAGATAGATTATGGTCAATGCCACGTGAGGCACAGAACTCAAGGAATTTTGAATTTTTAAATTCAGTTCCATGGTCAGTTCTTATACTTAAAACATTACATCCCAACTTTTGTTGAATCATTCTGACAAACACACAGAAAACATCAAAGGTTTCACCTTTGGATCCCAAAAACAAAGTCCGGGTATACCTGAATAAGTCATCAACACATACCTCTTACCTCCTCTGCTCCTTATTCTCATTGGTCCACATAGGTCCATGTGAAGGAGTTCTAGAGGTTTAGAAGTACTTACAAACTTTTTAGATTTAAATGATGACGTAACATGTGTTCCACTAACACAGGCATCACACACCTTCTTGCCACTTGAGAGGAACAATTTATCACTCTTCAAATCCTAGACGATTTTTCCAGGCAATGGAGAGATCATGGTTTTTTCCATATCCATTTTGGTGCTATCCGAATCGCTTTAACATATCGGAAGAAAAGGTGAACCTGTTGTAGCAAGTCTTTCTCTTCTAGATACAAGATACTTGGAGTACCAACATGCAAATTTGGGTACTGCAGAAGTTACCCTGAATGCTGGAACTGTCTTCATAATAATATTTTCAAATTTCAACATGTCCCTTTATGATCTGTACTTAACCGAAACACTAAAAATCCAAGTCCAAATCCAAGGAGCCCCTCAAACCAAAGATTTCATCCAAGCCACTCTTCATCACCAAATGGCGTGGCGAGTCGAAAATCATGCCATAGATCTTTGACTTCCCGGAGGAGAAAATGCTTTACTCTTAAATATTGATGCTACCAAAGGAAACATCATGTGCACCCAAATACCCAGACAAATTTCAAGAGATGAACTTGTCAAAATTCTTCCTGATTGCTGGATCACAAATTATGAAAAGTTAAGAGAACCGGAGGAATCCCTACAATCTGGTGAACCAACTTTTACCAAAAGAAATGACAAAACCGTTTGCATAAGCTTTGACCATTCCCACCTCAAAAAACCCAATAAAACCATCTTTTCTTGCCAATTGATTCAACCCAAAGATATAACAGATACATACCCTGAACCTGATAGAGAGCTCTTTTGGAATATAAAAAGCATCATGGAAGAACATGACTGGTGTCAAAGTTTTGACAAAAATGGAAAGAATACTTGGTGGTTCAAATGCCCTTTTGCGGGACATTGTCCTTGGGATCTTGATTGTGACTGTCAATACTGTTTAGAAGATCCAAATGGAGAATATGTTGAACACCACCAGTGTCATGGGGAAAGGTTCGGCCTCAACAAAACCAAACCAAAATCCGAGAAAAAGGGAAAAGCACTGAAAAACAATTTCGAGCCAAATATGAAAATAAAGACCCTTCAATTGGCTCATTAAGCCGTCCAGGTAAATATGAATTTCTTGTCAGTTACAAACCCCAGGAATGGCCAAATTACCAGAAAAATTTACTCCAAGTTGGGAGATAGTGAAGCTACACCCAAACCCAAATCACTATCAGTCCATACCTCACAACCCAAAAAGTCACCTGAACCTAAAACTTCACCAATTCCGAAAATCACAAATCCCCCACAACCACAGATATTCATGCTAAGTCCTTCAAGCTCCAGTCATACCCAATACTTTCCTTCACTACAACCTTTTGAAAAGGAGGGTATAAGCCATGCTCCAAAAATTCCCAAGAAAAATGTAGTGCTACCTACTGGAGAAAAACCCCCAACAAGTGACATTGAAGCAACAATGAACTGGCAATCCGAAAACTCCATCTGCCAAAACAATGTACTGACCAACATTGGCAACACCGTAAGGAATGTGGCCCATACACAAAACAAAATGATGAGCAAAGTAGAAACAATTGAGAAAAAGATGGAGCAAACATCGTCTCGCCATGACGGACTAATCAAAGCGTTGGAACTAAACCCTAAACCCTAAACCCTAATTCCTAAACCCTAAATCCTAAACGCTAAGCTCTAAACCCTAAGCCCTAAACCCTTGTCCCTAAACTTTCTTCCCTATGTCTCCACAACCATATTCCCCGCCTAAATTGGACTACACCTTTTCTACTTTTCCATCTGCCTCACAAAATCCATTCTCTTTCACCCAACCCTTAAAAGAAGAATAGGATTTTGATATCGCAAAATTTGTTTGGAAAGGAAAGCTGCCCTTGCAGCACAGAAACAAACCAAGAAAAGGCGAGACCAAGGGGAAAGTTCAAAAGGGTCCATCCCGGAAAATCTGATGATTTCTGACCGGAAGGCTCCAGACCTCTATGTCTCCCAGCCAAGATGCATATCAGAAGAAGATACTCTATGGTCGGAATCTCTGAATTCATCAGAAGATGAATCAATGGAAGATAGCTCTCAGTGAAGAATGAATCCACAACAAACTCTTCCGAAGATGATAATCCTCCAATATTTGTGAACCAGCCAAGAGAGCCAGAAGTATCTGAGGTAGATGAGGAATGAGAAGGCATGACAGATGAGCCAATCCCAGAAAGAAGATATGAGCCTATGGCGTCCAAGCCAGTTGGAACCGGTTTCCATATTTTTACCTTGGACGACGTCAAGGTTTCAAAATGGCCTCAGAGGATCCAAGACTTCTATACTTGGATGGTGACCAAAAATTTGGTCGAACGAGAAAAGTATGTCATCTTGTCATAACTCACTTCACGATTCTCAGGAATCCTTAGAGATTGGTGGAACTCACTTGGATTTCAAGACAAAAATACTTTTCTTACTTCCCAAGATTTTTCCTTCAACATCCGGGTCCTACATGAAGTTTTCTGCGGAGATACTGGCCAAAGACAGGAGAAAATGTGAAGACAACTCTTTGAGATGAAGTGTGTGTCATTCGACAGAAATGATATTGACAGGCATTTTCAAAAAATGGCCAAGATATACTTTGAAATCGGCGGAGACATCAATCTGAAGCAAGCCTTTGTCTCTTCCCTTCCAAAGCTGTTGGCAAGTCAAAGAAAAGTTTCAGTCCATAACTATCCTACAAATTGGTTACATCAGGCAAGCTATTTTCGTCGCATTGGATGACATTTGTACAAAGCGCTCAGCCCTAAAGCACATTATCCAGCACAATCTAGCGCTTGACAAAGCATGCTGCAAATCTGATCTAATCACCGGATCAGGATGTTCCTGCCATACGTCCAGACGACGTAAAGAATTTAGGAGGTTCAGATGGCCAAGAATTCCAGATGGAAGATCAAGATCCAAGGGGCGCACAAAATTTTTCAGACGCAGAAGGTCAGGAAATTTTCACATGAAGGACGGATGCTTTATGTGCCATAAGATTGGATATTTCGCAAAAAATTGTCCCAGTCAAGAAGATCTGTCAAACTCCTTGAAGAGATTGAAGATTACACTGGCATACATCTTGGAAAAGAGGAGGATTTTGAATCGATATTCTCTGTGGATGATGAACCCAATGAAGAAACTTTATTCTCTCTTGATATCTATGAAGATCAAGGCAATGATCAGTACCAAATTTCAGACCAGTGATCGAGGCCCAAGAGGAGATCAATGCTCTTACAGTCGTTCCTCACGTAGAACTCTAAGTCTATTCATCCAAATGGTATAAACCAGCTCGAGTTATTGCTTTCATCGACACCGGAGCTGCTTCCTCACTCATAAATCCTGTTGTTCTCCCTGAAGATCAATGGGTGCCGTATTTTAAAGATTTCAGCACTGCATCAAATGTAATCTTAACCACAACTGTCATTACAAAGCACCCGGTCACAATTGAGTTCTTTCCAGCATTGAAGTACAGAACCAAGCTGCTAGGGTCTGATGTGCTAGGCAAAGATCTTATTATTGGATTCGACATTTACAGGCAACTTAGAGATCAACTCTAGATCAAGGCTAATGGGATAGCTTTTAAAAAGCAGTTCAGACCTTATTTTGAGA
Source organism: Nicotiana obtusifolia (assembly GCA_002018475.1). NCBI lineage: Eukaryota > Viridiplantae > Streptophyta > Magnoliopsida > Solanales > Solanaceae > Nicotiana > Nicotiana obtusifolia. The sequence continues at coordinate 13,537 of MCJB01048394.1, read as the reverse complement.
TTTCACGGCTATTCCAAATCACCGATGTCGAACAAGTCAAAGAGATTGAGCAGAATCTCATTGAACATTCATGTGTTGAATCCCACAAGGATTTCATGAAGAAAGGGAAAATCCCATTATGGAAACACCAAGAGTTTTTTATCAAGCTCCCTTTCAAGAAAAATGAAAACATCAATCCGACAAAAGCCAGTCATTCAGGCATGAATCCAGATTATCTTCAGCTTGCAAAGAAAGAATGCGAAGAACTTTTGGAATTTGATCTGATAGAGCCATCGGATTCACCATGGGCATGCGAAGCATTTTATGTCAACAAAAGAGCTGAGCAGGGAAGAGGAAAACTCAGGTTAGTTATTAATTACCAGCCACTAAACCATTTCCTCCAAGATGATAAATTTCCCATGCCAAATAAACTCATTCTTTTCTCCCACTTAGCCAAGGTTAAATATTTTTCCAAGTTTGATTTAAAATCTGGATTTTGGCAATTGGGAATCCACCCTGAAGAACGACCCAAAACGGGATTTTGCATCCCCGATCATCACTTCCAGTGGAAAGTCATGCCCTTCGGGTGAAAACTGCACCCTCCTTGTTCCAAAAAGCTATGATAAAAATCTTCCAACCCATCCTGCATACCTCCTTAGTTTACATTGATGACATCCTGTTATTTAGTGATACATTGGAAGAACATGTCAACTTGCTTCGTCAATTTGAGACATTAGTAACACAGTACGGAATCATGCTCTCAGCGAAAAAGATGGTTCTTGCTCAAAAGGAGATTGATTTTCTCGGAATGCATTTTGCCCAAGGTGAATACAGTCCAGGACCGCATATATGTCAGGAATTACTTAAATTTCCAGATACCAACCTCACAACAAAGCAGATCCAACAGTTCTTGGGTGTAATAAATTATGTAAGAGATTTCATCCAAAATATCTCTACATACATTTCACCGCTCACAGAAATGCTCAAGAAAAATGCACCATCATGGGGAGAGAAACAGGATGAAGCAGTCAGAAAAATAAAGGAGATATGTAAAAATGTCAAGTCTCTCTACATCCCTTCAGATGGAAAAAAGATACTACAAACTGATGCCAGCCATGAATATTGGAGTGCTGTTCTATTTGAAGAAAAAGATGGCCAGAGGAAAATATGCGGATACGCTAGTGAAAGTTTAAAGATGCCGAGCAACATTATCACTCCACTTTCAAGGAAATTCTTGCAGTAAAGAATGGAATCAAGAAATTCAATTTCTTCCTTATCCATACAGAATTTCTAATAGAAATGGATATGAAGGCTTTCCCACAAATGATCCGGATAAATTCAAAAATTATCCCCAATCCTCAGATTCTCAGATGGGCTCAATGGTTCTCTCCATACAAGTTTCAAGTCAAGAACCTAAAAGGAAAGGATAATATTCTCGCAGATTTTCTATCGCGACCGGAAGAATTCTCAAAAAGATTTTCCCAAGCAAAACTGAAGCCAAGTAGCCACATCTTTATGTTTTCAGATACACCGGGAACTAATTCATTAAATCCAACAGATCATCCACCGGAGTTGTTCAACCTCATGGATCCCTTTGATCCGTCAATTATTATGGAAAGAAGAACTTATTATGAGCTCCAAGTTTTCCGGCAATATGGAGGATCCATTCTCAAGCCTTATGGTGTCAATCCAGAATATCCGTTCTGCCATATATTGATAGTTCAAGCCAAGGATTTTCCACAAGAACTACTATGGTTTTTCTGGTACCTATGCCATCAGTATTATATTTTCATGAAATTCAAATGCAACGTCTTCAAGGATTTTGATAACATTGCACCAGCCCTTATAGTATTTTTACTATGGTTCAAGCCTAGAAGATATTGGGTGAAATATTTCAATGATTCCTACGCAGCAAAAATATTCATGTTTCATAAGCCAGTGAAGATCATTAATGGAAAAGTCCAGGCGCAAACAGAGGCATCATTCTGGTGGAAATTTTCCGTGTCCATTTTATCAATGGAGGAAGAGTATTGCGAGGCACAAAGAATCCTTCTTAAGCAAAATAGGTGCATCCCGAAAGAGATATGGCCAAAAGATTGGGCAAGCTGGAATTATACCAATACCCATCCTCACTGGGAAAGAGTCCGGGAAGCAGCAAAAGAATATCAAACACCATATGAAGTCATCCGAGAAAATATCACTAATGACATTTCCAAATTAAAGTTGCGGATTACATTTCTCAGTCCAAAGGGAAAGGAACATAGCAGGGAAGAACCGCTAAGTTCCAGGCATTACTTCACAAGGTCTTCGAAAAGATTCCTAGAAGACAATTCTATGATCGATAAAGGATGATTGTCTTAATCCCTGCTAATCCTACCATAATCCTCCACTACCTACAAAAAAACCCTCAAAAAATATCCTACCCATGTCAAGACAGATTTCCACATCTTTCTACGCTATCCGCGCCCCACTTCACTTTGTTTTCACATGCTTCCACATGCCCCCACATGCTTCTTCACGTAGCGTCACATGCTCCCTCATACTTTCACATGCTACACCATGTATATTTCACCCCGTTCACATGTTTTCGGGTGTTTTTAGTTGTTTTGCCTAAAGTCCTTCACATGCCGAAAGGGACCCACTTGTAGATAAGTTTGCCATGTAAGATAGGTTTACTTTATCCAGAAAGTTTGTCTTGTAATAACATCCTAGTCCTATATAAAGGAGGCCGTGTAGTAGTTGTAGGATCATCTAGTAATCATCTTGTAATCACCTTTAAAATCATCTTGTAAACATCGTGTAATCTTTGTAAATCTCTTATGATATATTACATATGAGTGCTTTATAAATCTCTCTCTTGTTCTTTCTTCCGAATGGAAAGGTCGGTCCATGTATGAAAATAAAATAAGAATATTCTTTGAAAGTTAGCTTATTATAGTACGAAAGTTTTCTGAGTTATGAACAACTAACGTTGGTTACAGTACAAAAGTTTTCTGAGTTGTGTGGCTTGGCAAGCCGTCCCTGAATGGGTTGTTGAAGCCAGCCCCTTTTGTAGGAAAACTTTTGTGACTATAAACTAATTAACTGTTTGTGTAGCTTGGTAAGCCGTCCCTTATGGGTTGTTGAAGCCAGCCCCTTTTGTTGGGAAACTTTCGTATCTATGATTTAGCTTGCTTTCCTGGAGTCTCTTACTTTATTCCCCGTACCGTAGTATCAGAGCCAGTCCATCCTTTCGAAGGGAGGAACAGTTTGCTAAATATGTCCGAGTCATTTCCATCATCCTCTTCCTTAGCAAAAATAAATATGTCTCCTACTCTATATAAAACCCTGTCCAAAAAATAGGATTACCTCTATGAAGTAGATATCCTAGCCGATGAACAAAAAGTATCTTCCACAGAACTACCTCTCATAAACCCCTACTCTACTTTCGCCAAAAAATCATTTGCACCCTGGACCCAAATTCGTTCCCTAGTCCAACACAAACCAAAAGAAGTCAAGGAATATGTTGCTGCTTCAAATCTTGACCAGCATCCTATTCTTGCCACTCGAGAGGAACAATTTATCACTCTTCAAATCCCAGAAGATTTTCCCAGGCAATGGAGAGATCATGGTTTTACCCATATCCATTTTGGTGCTATCCGAATCGCTTTAACATATCACGGAAGAAAAGGTCAACCTGTTATAGCTCGACTTTCTCTTCTAGATACAAGATACTTGGAGTACCAACATGCAAATTTGGGTACTGCAGAAGTTACCCTGAATGCTGCAACTGTTTTCATAACAATCTTTTCAAATTTCAACATGTCCCTTTTTGATCCGTACTTAACCGAAGCACTAAAAATCCAAGCCCAAATCCAAGGAGCCCGTCAAACCAAAGATTCCATCCAAGCCACTCTTCATCACTAAATGGCGTGCCGAGTCCAAAATCATGCCATGGATCTTTGCCTTCCCGGAGGAGAAAATGCTTTACTCTAAAATATTGATGCTACCAAAGGAAATACCATGTGCACCCAAATACCCAGACAAATTTCAAGAGATGAACTTGTCAAAATTCTTCCTGATTCCTAGATCACAAATTATGAAAAGTTAAGAGAACCGGAGGAATCCCTTCAATCTGGTGAACCAACTTTTACCAAAAGAAATGAAAAACCGTTTGCATAAGCTTTGACCATTCCCACCTCAAAAAATCCAATAAAACCATCGTTTCTTGCCAAATGATTCAACCCAAAGATACAACAGATACATACCCTGAACCTGATAGAGAGCTCTTTTGGAATATACAAAGCATCATGGAAGAACATGATTGGTGTCAAAATTTTGACAAAAATGGAAAAAGAACTTGGTGGTTCAAATGCCCCTTTACGAGACACTGCCGTTGGGATCTTGATTGCGACTGTCAAGACTGTTTAGAAGATCCAAATGGAGAAAATGATGAACACCACCAGCGTCATGGGGAAAGGTTCAGCCTCAACAAAACCAAACCAAAATCAAAGAAAAAGGGGAAAACCACTGAAAAATAATTTCGAGCCAAATATGAAAATAAAGACCCTTCAATTGGCTCATTAAGCCGTCCAGGTAAATATGAATTTCTTGTCAGTTACAAACCCCAGGAATGGCCAAAATTACCAGAGAAATTCACTCCAAGTTGGGAGGATAGTGAAACCACACCCAAACCCAAATCACCATCAGCCCATACCTCACAACCCAAAAAGCCACCTGAACCTAGAACTTCACCAATTCCGAAAATCACAAATCTCCCACAACCACAGATATTCATGCTAAGTCCTTCAAGCTCCAGTCATACCCAAGACTTTACTTCACTTTAACCTTTTGAAAAGGAGGGTATAAGCCATGCTCAAAAAATTCCCAAGAAAAACGTAGTGCTACCTACTGGAGAAAAACCCCCAACAAGTGACATCGAAGCAACAATGAACTGGCAATCTGAAAACTCCATCTGCCAAAACAAGGTACTAAACAACATCGGCAACACCATAAATAACGTGGCCCATACACAAAACAAAATGATGAGCAAAGTGAAAACAATTGAGAAAAAAATGGAGCAAACATCGTCTCGCCATGATGGACTAATAAAAGCATTGGAACTAAGGTTGGCAAATTTACAATACGACATTTGTCTGCCAGGAACTTCACTTTTCCAATTCTTCTAACAACAACAAAAGGAGACGATTTCCATCAAAACAGATCCAACTTTTGAGAAATGACCACTTTAAGCCACAAACAACCCCAGCTGTCCCTTCAAAATCGACTCTCTTCCCTATGTCTCCACAACCATATTCCCCACCTAAATTGGACTATACCTTTTCTACTTATCCATCTACCTCACAAATTTCAATCTCTTTCACCCAACCCTTAAAAGAAGAACAGGATTTTGATATCGCAAAATTGGTTTGGGAAAGAAAAGATGCCCTTCCAGCAAAGAAACAAACCAAGAAAAGGCGAGACCAAGGAGAAAGTTCAAAAGGGTCCATCCCAGAAAATCTGATGATTTCTGACCAGAAGGCTCCAGACTTCTATGTCTCCCAGCCAAGATGCATATCAGAAGAAGATACTCCATGGTCGGAATCTCTAAATTCATCAGAAGATGAATCAATGGAAGATAGCTCTCAGTCAAGCAATGAATCCACAACAAACTCTTCCGAAGATGACAATCCCCCAATATTTGTAAACCAGCCAAGAGAGCCAGAAGTATCTGAGATAGATGAGGAACAAGAAGACATGACAGAGGAGCCAATCCTAGAAAGAAGATACGAGCCCATGGCGTCCAAGCCAGTTGGAACCGGTTTCCATACTTTCACCTTAGATGGTGTCAAGGTTTCAAAATGGCCTCAGAGGATCCAAGACTTCATTACTTGGATGGTGACCAAAAATTTGGCAGAACGAGAAAAGTATATCATCTTGTCAGAACTCACTTCACGTTTCTCAGGAATCCTCAGAGATTGGAGGAACTCACTTGGAATTCAAGATAAAAATACTTTTCTCACTTCCCAAGATTTTTCCTTCAACATTCGAGTCCTACATGAAGTTTTCTGCGGACATACTGGCCAAAGACAGGAGAAAATGCGAAGACAACTCTTTGAGATGAAGTGTGTGTCATTCGACAGAAATGACATTGACGGGCATTTTCAAAAAATGGCCAAGATATATTTTGAAATCGGCGGAGACATCAATCTGAAACAAGCCTTTGTCTCTTCTCTTCCAAAGCTGTTAGCAAGTCGAACCATGACCATCATTGAAGAAAAATTCCAGTCTATAACCATCCCGCAAATTGGTTACATTAGGCAGGCTATTTTCGTCGCATTGGATGACATTTGTACGAAGTGCTCAGCCTTAAAGCAAATTATCCAGCACAATCCAGCGCTTGACAAAGTATGCCGCAAAACTGATCTAATCACCGGATCAGGATGTTCCGGCAGCACGTCTAGGCGACGGAAAGAATTCAGGAGATTCAGATGGCCAAGAATTCCAGATGGACGTTCAAGATCCAAGAAGCGCACAAAATATTTCAGGCGCAGAAGGCTAGGAAATTTTCACAGGAAAGACAATGCAGGAAGTTCAAAAGGGTCCAACCCAGAAAATCATATGATTTCTGACCAGAAGGCTCCAGACCTTTATGTCTCTCAGCCAAGATGCATATCAGAAGAAGAGACTCCATGGTNATTTAGTGTCAAAATCTGCCTATAAATATAGTAGGTCTGATCCAAAATTATTCATTATTCTCCCAAATAAACTAGTGCAAACAGACAGCACAATCCAGCGCTTGACAAAGCATGCCGCAAATCTGATCTAATCACCGGATCAGGATGTTCCTGCCACACGTCCAAACGACGTAAAGAATTAAGAAGGTTCAGATGGCCAAGAATTCCAGATGAAAAATTAAAATCCAAGAGGCGCACATAATATTTCAGACGCAAAAGGCCAGGAAATTTTCACGAGAAGAACAGATGCTTTATCTGCCATAAGATTGGACATTTCGCAAAAAACTGTCCCCAGTCAAGAATATCTGTCAAACTCCTTGAAGAGATTGAAGATTACACTGGCATACATCTTGCAAAAGAGGAGGACCTTGAATCCGTATTCTCTGTGGACGATGAACCCAATGAAGAAACTTTATTCTCTCTCGATATCTATGAAGATCAAGGCAATGATCATTTCTAAATTTCAGAACCAGTGATCGAGGCCCCAGAGGAGATCAATGCTCTCACAGTCGTTCCTCAAGTAGAACTCAAAGTCTATTCATCCAAATGGGATAAACCAGCTCGAGTTATTGCTTTCATCGACATCGAAGCTGCTTCCTCACTCATAAATCCTGCTTTTCTCCCTGAAGATCAATAGGTGCCGCATTTTAAACATTTCAACACTGCATCAAATGCAATCTTAACCACAACCGTCATTACAAAGCACCCAGTCACAATTGAGTTCTTTCCAACATTAAAGTACAGAACCAAGCTGCTAGGATCTGATGTGCCAGGAAAAGATCTTATTATTGGATTCGACATTTACATGCAACTTAGAGATCAACTTCAGATCAAGGCTAACGAAATAGCTTTTAAAAAACAGTTCAGACCTTATTCTGAGATTCCAAGGCTATTCCAAACCACCGATGATGAACAAATCAAAGAGATTGAGCAGAATCTCATTGAACATTCAGGTGCTGAATCCCACAAGGATTTCATGAAGAAAGGAAAAAGCCTATTATGGAAAAACCAAGAGTTTTTTTATCAAGCTCCCTTTCAAGAAAAATAAAAACATCAATCCGACAAAAGCCAGTCATTCAGGCATGAATCCAGATCATCTTCAGCTTGAAAGAAAGAATGCGAAGAACTTTTGGAAGTTGATCTGATAAAGCCTTCGGATTCACAATGGCATGCGAAGCATTTTATGTCAACAAAAGAGCTGAGCAGACAAGAGGAAAACTCAGGTTAGTTATTAATTACTAGCCGCTAAACCATTTCCTCCAAGATGATAAATTTCCCATACCAAATAAACTCACTCTTTTCTCCCACTTAGCCAAGGCCAAATACTTTTCCAAGTTTGACTTAAAATCTGGATTTTGGCAATTGGGAATCCACCCTGAAGAACGACCCAAAACGGGATTTTGCATCCCCGATCATCACTTCCAGTGGAAAGTCATGCCCTTCGGGTTGAAACTGCACCCTCCTTGTTCCAAAAAGCCATGATAAAAATCTTCCAACCTATCCTCCATACCTCCTTAGTTTACATTGATGACATCCTATTATTTAGTGATACATTGGAAGAACATGTCAACTTGCTTCGATTCGAGACATTAGTAACACAGTACAGAATCATGCTCTCAGCAAAAAAGATGGTTCTTGCTCAAAAGGAGATTGTTTTTCTGGGAATGCATTTTACCCAAGGTGAATACAGTCCAGGATCGCATTTATGTCAGGAATTACTTAAATTTTCGGACACCAACCTCACAACAAAGCAGATCCAACAGTTCTTGGGTATAATAAATTATGTAAGAGATTTCATCCCAAATATCTCTACATACATTTCACTGCTCACAGGAATGCTCAAGAAAAATGCACCATCAAGGGGAGAGAAATAGGATGAAGCAGTCAGAAAAAGCCAGTTATTCAGGCATGAATCCAGATCATCTTCAGCTTGAAAGAAAGAATGCGAAGAACTTTTAGAATTTGATCTGATAAAGCCTTCGGATTCACAATGGGCATGCGAAGCATTTTATGTCAACAAAAGAGCTGAGCAGACAAGAGGAAAACTCAGGTTAGTTATTAATTAACAGCCGCTAAACCATTTCCTCCAAGATGATAAATTTTCCATACCAAATAAACTCACTCTTTTCTCCCACTTAGCCAAGGCCAAATACTTTTCCAAGTTTGACTTAAAATCTGGATTTGGCAATTGGGAATCCACCCTGAAGAACGACCCAAAACGGGATTTTGCATCCCCGATCATCACTTCCAGTGGAAAGTCATGCCCTTCGGGTTGAAAACTTCACCCTCCTTGTTCCAAAAAGCCATGATAAAAATCTTCCAACCCATCCTCCATACCTTCTTAGTTTACATTGATGACATCCTGTTATTTAGTGATACATTGGAAGAACATGTCAACTTGCTTCGTCAATTCGAGACATTAGTAACAAAGTACGGAATCATGCTCTCAGCAAAAAAGATGGTTCTTGCTCAAAGGAGATTAATTTTCTCGGAATGCATTTTGCCCAAGGTGAATACAGTCCAGGACCGCATATATGTCAGGAATTACTTAAATTTCCGGACACCAACCTCACAACAAAGCAGATCCAACAGTTCTTTGGTGTAATAAATTATGTAAGAGATTTCATCCCAAATATCTCTACATACATTTCATCGCTCACAAGAATGCTCAAGAAAAATGCACCATCATGGGGAGAGAAATAGGATGAAGCAGTTAGAAAAATAAAGGAGATATATAAAAATGTCAAGTCTCTCTACATCCCTTCAGATGGAAAAAAGATACTACAAACTGATGCCAGCCATGAATATTGGAGTGCTGTTCTATTTGAAGAAAAAGATGGCCAGAGGAAAATATGCGGATACGCCAGTGGAAAGTTTAAAGATGCCGAGCAACATTATCACTCCACTTTCAAGGAAATTCTTGCAGTAAAGAATGGAATCAAGAAATTCAATTTCATCCTTATCCATACAGAATTTCTAATAGAAATGAATATGAAGGTTTTCCCACAAATGATCCGGATAAATTCAAAAATTATCCCCAATCCTCAGATTCTCAGATGGGCTCAATGGTTCTCTCCATACAAGTTTCAAGTCAAGAACCTGAAAGGAAAGGATAATATTCTCGCAGATTTTCTATCGCGACCGGAAGAATTCTCAAAAAGATTTTCCCCAACAAAACTGAAGCCAAGTAGCCACATCTTTATGTTTTCAAATACACCGAGAACTAGTTCATTAAAGCCAACAGATCATCCACCGGAGTTGTTCAACCTCGTGGATCCCTTTGATCCGTCAATTATTATGGAAAGAAGAACATATTATGAGCTCCAAGTTTTCCGGCAATATGGAGGATCCATTCTCAAGCCTTATGGTGTCAATCCAGAATATCCGTTCTGCCATATATTCATAGCTCAAGCCAAGGATTTTCCACAAGAACTACTATGGTTTTTCTGGTACCTATGCCATCAGTATTACATTTTCATGGAATTCAAATGCAACGTCTTCAAGGATTTTGATAACATTGCACCATCCCTTATAGTATTTTTACTATGGTTCAAGCCTAGAAGATATTGGGTGAAATGTTTCAGTGATTCCTACGCAGCAAAAATATTCATGTTTCATAAGCCAGTGAAGATCATTAATGGAAAAGTCCTGGCGCAAATAGAGGCATCATTCTGGTGGAAATTTTCCGTGTCCATGTTATCAATGGAGGAAGAGAATAGCGTGGCACAACGAATCCTTTTTAAGCAAAATAGGTGCATCCCGAAAGAGATATGGCCAAAAGATTGGGCAAGCTGGAATTATACCAATACCCATCCTCACTGGGAAAGAGTCCGGGAAGCAGCAAAAGAATATCAAACACCATATGAAGTCATCCGAGAAAAGATCACTAATGACATTTCCAGATTAAAGTTGCGGATTACATCTCTCAGTCCAAAGGGAAAGGAAGGCGTTACTTCACAAGGTCTTCGAAAAGATGCCTGGAAGACAATTCTATGATCGATAAAGGATGATTGTCTTAATCCTTGCTAATCCTACCATAATCCTCCACTACCTACCAAAAAACCCTCAAAAAATATCCTACCCATGCCAAGACAGATTTCCACATCTTTCCATGCTATCCGGGCTCCAGTTCACCTTGTTTTCACATGCTTCCACATGCCCCCACATGCTTCTTCACATGGCGTCACATGCTCCCTCATACTTTCACATGCTACAACATGTATATTTCACCCCGTTCACATGTTTTCGGGTGTTTTTAGTTGTTTTGCCTAAAGTCTTTCACATGCCGAGAGGGACCCGCTTGTAGATAAGTTTGCCATGTAAGATAGGTTTACTTTATCCAGAAAGTTTGTCTTGTAATAACCTCCTAGTCCTATATAAAGGAGGCCGTGTAGTAGTTGTAGGATCATCTTGTAATCACCTTAGAAATCATCTTGTAAACATCGTGTAACCTTTGTAAATCTCTTGTGATATATTACATATGAGTGCTTTTTAAATGTCTCTCTTGTTCTTTCTTCCGAATGGATGGAAAGACCGGTCCATGTATGAAAATAAAGTAAGAATACTCTTTGAAAGTTAGCTTATTATAGTACGAAAGTTTTCTGAGTTATGAACAGCTAACGTTGGTCACAGTACAAAAGTTTTCTGAGTTGTGTAGCTTGGCAAGCCGTCCCTGAATGGGTTGTTGAAGCCAGCCCCTTTTGTAGGAAAAATTTTGCGACTATAAACAAATTAACTGTTTGTGTAGCTTGGCAAGCCGTCCCTTATGGGTTGTTGAAGCCAGCCCCTTTTGTTGGGAAACTTTCGTATCTATGATTTAGCTTGCTTTCCTGGAGTCTCTTACTTTGTCACTCGTACTGATGCACCCTTGCATTTGGATCAGAGATGATATTCTCAAGAGGATGTGAGCTTTGATGCTTCCATGGTCTGATCTGTATATCCAGAAAAGATTTACCCGAGGAGTGACCCAAAGGAGCAGGTTCAGTAGATGTGGCTTCATTAGTTTGGTCAGCAGTTAGAGTAGTTCTTTCTTTTTCTTGTTCATCATGATCACCGTCAGTTACCTTATTGTTTTCATATCCATCTTCATCAGATTCATTTGTATCTCCATCACCAATGAACCCTATGTCGTAATCTTCATCCTGTAGACCTTTCTCAACCAAGTTGTAGATTCATTAAAAATAACATGAATATTATCTTCCACACACATAGTTTTTTTTATTAAAAACCTTATAGGCCTTACTATGCGGAGAGTAACCCATGAAAATTCCCACATCACTTCTGTCATCAAACTTACGTAGAGCTTCTTTCCCATTATTATGTACAAAACATTTACACCCAAAGGCTCTCAGGTGAGTGATGTTGGGTTTTCTTCCTCGAAGTAACTCATAGGGAGTTTTCTCAAGAATGGATCTGACCATACATCTAGTTAGTAGGTAGCAACTAATATTGATTGCCTCATCCCAGAAATTCTTAGGCAGTCCACTGGCAATCAACATGGTCCACCCCATGTCTTCTAAGGATCTATTCTTTCTTTTTATAACCCCATTTTGTTGTGGAGTTCTAGGTGCAGATAGATTATGGTCAATTCCACGTGAGGCATAGAACTCAAGGAATTTTGAATTTTTAAATTCAGTTCCACGGTCAGTTCTTATACTTAAAACATTACATCCCAACTTTTGTTGAATCATTCTGACAAACACACAGAAAACATCAAAGGTTTCACCTTTGGATCCCAAAAACAAAGTCCAGGTATACCTGAATAAGTCATCAACACATACCTCTTACCTCCTCTGCTCCTTATTCTCATTGGTCCACATAGGTCCATGTGAAGGAGTTCTAGAGGTTTAGAAGTACTTACAAACTTTTTAGATTTAAATGATGACCAAACATGTTTTCCTCTAACACAGGCATCACACACCTTCTTGCCACTCGAGAGGAACAATTTATCACTCTTCAAATCCCAGATGATTTTCCCAGGCAATGGAGAGATCATGGTTTTATCCATATCCATTTTGGTGCTATCCGAATCGCTTTAACATATCGGAAGAAAAGGTCAACCTGTTGTAGCAAGACTTTCTCTTCTAGATACAAGATACTTGGAGTACCAACATGCAAATTTAGGTACAGCAGAAGTTACCCTGAATGCTGGAACTGTCTTCATAATAATCTTTTCAAATTTCAACATGTCCCTTTATGATCCGTACTTAACCGAAGCACTAAAAATCCAAGTCCAAATCCAAGGAGCCCCTCAAACCAAAGATTTCATCCAAGCAACTCTTCATCACCAAATGGCGTGGCGAGTCCAAAATCATGCCATGGATCTTTGCCTTCCCGGAGTAGAAAATGCTTTACTCTTAAATATTGATGCTACCAAAGGAAACACCATGTGCACCCAAATACCCAGACAAATTTCAAGAGATGAACTTGTTAAAATTCTTCCTGATTCCTGGGTCACAAATTATGAAAAGTTAAGAGAACCAGAGGAATCCCTACAATCTGGTGAACCAACTTTTACCAAAAGAAATGAAGATCCTCCAATATTTGTAAGCCAGCCAAGAGAGCTAGAAGTATCTGAAGTAGATGACGAACAAGAAGGCATGACAGATGAGCCAATCCCAGAAAGAAGATATGAGCCCATGGCGTCCAAGCCAGTTGGAACCGGCTTTCATACTTTCACCGTAGACGACGTCAAAGGTTTCAAAATGGCCTCAGAGGATCCAAGACTTCTATACTTGGATGGTGACCAAAAATTTGGCAGAACGAGAAAAGTATGTTATCTTGTCAGAACTCACTTCACGATTCTCAGGAATCCTTAGAGATTGGTGGAACTCACTTGGATT
>MCJB01048393.1:1413-47990 GCA_002018475.1 Nicotiana obtusifolia | reverse complement strand
TTTCTTGACAACGGTCCTCGGTTCCTTCGATTAGGATCATTTCTCCTTTCCTGTCTTGGAGAACCCTGCCTTCCTGGAATGGCCCTTCGATCGCCAGGATATGGTCGATGCCTATCTCTGTTCGATCTTGGCTCTCGGTAATTATCTCTTTGAGTCCTATCGTGAGTTCTGATGGGGTAAGTGGATCCCGAGGGGGCCCCGAGCTGATCGTCTTCGACCCTAATCTTCGATTGATATCGATTGTGTATATCCGCCCAAGTGGCAGCCGGATATTCAATCAAGCTTTGCTTAAGCTGTTGTGAAGCTGTTGAACTTCGGGCGTTGAGCCCTTGAGTGAAAGCTTGTATGGCCCAATCATCAGAGACCGGTGGTAGGTCCATCCGTTCCATCTGAAAGCGAGATACAAATTCCCTCAGCATCTCGTTGTCTCTTTGCCTAACTTTGAATAAGTCCGATTTCCATGTCCCGACTTTGATGGCACCCATATGGGCTTTCACGAAGGTATTCGCAAGCATGGCAAAAGAATCGATGGAATTCAGGGGCAAGTTGTGATACCAAGTCAAGGCTCCCTTTGACAAGGTCTCCCCGAATTTCTTCAAGAGAACGGACTCAATCTCGTCATCTTCGAGATCATTTCCCTTTATGGCGCATGTGTATGCCGTTACGTACTCATTTGGGTCAGATGTCCCGTTGTACTTGGGGATTTCTGGCATGCGGAACTTTTTTGGTATATGTTTTGGGGTAGCGCTTGACGGGAAAGGCTTTTGCACGAATTTCTTCGAGTCTAAGCCCTTCAACACTGGGGGTGCTCCTGGAATCTGATCCACCCTCGAATTATATGTTTCTACTTTTTTGTCATTGGCTTCAATCTTCTTCTCGCCCGACTCGACTCGCTTAGTCAGCTCTTCAAGCATCTTCATGATCCCGGGATTTGTCCCCGATCCGCTTTCGTTCGGTTGCGCCGTGGCCGGTTCATTTTCGGGGACAACTCCTCGAGAAGAACCGGCTTCAACCCTATTCGAAACCTGACTACGACTTTGCAACTGAGCGATGGCCGCTTGCTGCGCTTGTAACATGTAAAATATCATTTTGAGACTAATCCCGTCTCTTTCATCGTTTTGAGTTCTTGAGCGGTGTTCTCTTTGAACACTGTTCGACGGGCTAGAAGTCTGATCCACATCGATCGCCATTTGAGAATTTGCGTTGACTGGAATTTCATTACCGGGCATCACATTGTTGTTTTCGCCCTGGTGGTCGAACTCGCCATTGACAAACTGAGGCACGGATTGTGAGTGCGACATGACTGCGTTATAACCTGAAACCAAAAAATTCTGCAAAGAACAAGCGTAACATAGTGTGTGTGATAGAAAATTGTATCAAACGTTCACTATTATCCTTAGCTCTACGGTGGGCGCCAAACTGTTTACCCTTAATTATGGGTAACAATTAAAATTTATATGTGGTTTTAAGGATACGTGACTTGGCCTGATACAATCAAAGAATGAACAATAAATAAAGGCTAAATTCAATAAGCAAGAGAGTAAGCAAACCACCGAAGTTGAATAATTCAGCTGTGATGGAATGAACAAGAATGAAATTAATATTTGATGGAGAAAACAGTTAAAATATGCTAAACTTTGTATATTGATCGTATCTTGTGTGTGCTTTTTACAGTAGGGCTGCCTCTTTATATAGGAAGGGAAAAAGAATTCTATACAAGGTAAAAGACTTATTTACAGGGTAAAAAGTCCCTAAAATTATTGGGTTCAACGTCTTTGCTGATTTGGGCCGTGATTCCTGCCGAAATGTTTATATGTCACGAGATTTCTGGCCCTTCCGTTATGTAAATCTGATAGTTTTACCATAAGATATTTTACCCGGACCGGTCTCGATAATCTCATCTCGAACGCCTTGGCTTCGAGCTTCGTTCTGATGATGTCCAACCTCGGACTCCTCTTCTCAATGTGCCGGTCCCGACTTACAGGAGGGTGACCTCAATTGACACCGATCTTTAAAATCCAAAATCGGTGCTCCCTATATAATCGATCGTATCCGACCCCATACATTTTTCTACTACTATTAGACTGATGTCTTACCATGACCATTACCAGTAATCTTGATTTTGGTAGCCAGGTTTATCTTTTGACAGAGAAATTACGGTGAAGTCTGGATGATTTAAGTTAATGTTTCTCTATTCTTTTCGGTTTTCGTTATACTTTTCTGTCTCCCATTTTTTTTCTAATGTTGTGTTAATTTTGACCTATCGATTTATTTTCTTAATTTTTATGAAGAAGAGGAAGATAGACAAGTTGCAGAAGTTTATGTTGTGTTTATAACAATATTTAAAATGTGGATATTATGTATGTTTACCCTTAAATCCGAGTAACAATTGAATTTGTTCGTAGTGCTAAGGATGCTTGAATTAATTTGATACAATGTAAAATATAATGCAACTAATTGAAATATAATAAAAAATGAATAACCAAACCACAGCGATTGAGTAGCTGATGACGAAATATAAAAAGACAGAGTTCGATGAACAGTAGCAACTTTTAGTATTTTCTCTTGATATATGTTGTGTCTTACAATGAAGGTAGATACCCTTCTTATAGGTAAAAGAAAGATTCCTTAATTGGTAAAAACTCTAATTACAAGATAAAATCCCTTTAATTATGGGATGGGATATCCCTAAATAAGTGGCTTAACGTCTATGACGGTTGAGATATTTACTCCCGCCGAGATATCAGGAATCCACAAAATATCCGCTCGAAACTGATCTTTGTCACGAGATGTGCTTTCGTCGGCCAATGTCGGTCACCCCGTTTCGGTTGCTCCAATTTCCTGCTCGACTTGCTGACCTCGGATCGGGGCAACCCGGTCTTGCGTTGTATCCGGGCTCGACTCATCTCGAGCAGTCGATCGTATTTGACCCAATACAGATAGTCCCCTCGTTTATTGGAGAGTAAGGACAAAAAAAGATATGAATCGTCATTCTTCGAGCTCTTTAGCTAAGTAATCAATATATCCATTAAGCGTGCCACGAAGCCAGAGTCATCAAACCGTTCAACCCTAAAAGGACCCTTGGTGTGACGGTAGTGCCGTGACGCACATGACCATTGACGGTAAGCCAGAGTCATTTCCTGTCTTGTCTGCAGAGCCCTGTACCTTCTGTGTGCATTTAATGCGTGCATTTAATGTTTATTCGCCTCGTGTTCTGTACCGCCGCTTTTTGGGAAAGTATAAATGCTTCCTCCCTTCTTTGAGTTTATTTCTTTACTTTCACGTTGCTAAACAGCTTGTTTCTTCTAGTCTTCTTAACTAGAACAACCTCTCTTCTCCTTTGCTTCTTGCTTCTGCTACTCCAATAGTCATGGCCAAAACTTCAAAATCAATTCCCCAGAAACAACAACCTTCACCTTCTCAACCTGTTGAAGAGGCTGAGCCCATCCATACTGAGGAACCCTCCATGGAACCTCTATTAAAAGCCTTTATACCAGTAGGGTGCTTCATAGGCTCCAACTTCAAAGTCGAGAAGCCTTCCCTAGTGCCTGGCCGAGGCGAACCGGTCTCACAATACATTAGCTCGATCACTCAAAAACATCTTGAAAGGGTGAAGGCTGAATGCCATTGGACCGATAAAGAAGTGGTAATCCCTTCCTCGAATGAAGCCATTACTACTTATGTGGAGGGATATTTAAGTGTATATACCTATCCGTTCACATTAGGTCCCATAGACCCTATAATGGTTGAATTCTGTAGGAGATATAATCTTACTCTAGGTCAAGTTCATCCCTCTGTGTGGCGTATAATTTACCTTTTTCATTTTTTTGTGGATAAGGTCGAAGGGGGGCACCCTTTTACTATCGACCATCTACTTCGATTATACGGTCCCCGGATGTTCCGAGGGGGGCTGATTAAACTCGCTCGCCGGGCCAGTAAGGCTCCGTTCTCGAGCATTGATGAAGACAGGGACCGGGGCTGGATGAGTCGATATGTCCGAATCAAGGCCTCCGACCTGATCCCTGCCGATAATATGTCGTTCCCTGAAAAGTGGAACATGAAATGTAAGCGCCTCTTCATTTAAGATCTCTTATTATTATCTTCCAATGTTTAACCGACATATTATGATGTGCAGCTGTTTCCCAGGCACCGGCCGCAATTCAGAATTTAGAGGAGTGGGTCAGGAAGGTCGTGGCCCAAAGGTCCTATTCTGAACCGGCCTGGAGAGAGATATCGAAAGGCCTTTGGGAAGCAAAGAATCATGGTGAGCTTCAGTGATGTTCATATATTCCAAGACAATCGGTACCAACACTTAGCCTTTTGAAAATTTATTTTGCAGGACTCTCGAAGGATGCCGAGTTGAGGTCGGCTACTACCGGTGGGGCAGTTCCTCGCCCCCTTCCCACATCGGGAAAAGAAGGAGGAAAAAAGAGAAAAAGGGCTCCCGGCCATGCTGAGCCCGAAAAGAAGAAGGCAGAAGAAAGATGATGGCTCGTAAGGTCACAGTCACTGACCCTTCCATTGAATTGAGTGATGATTCCGAGGGGGAAAAGAGCCCCGAAACCCTAAACTGCAAATCCCCTCGGGCAGTCCCCGAGCCGAGCGTGGAAGAGACCGGTGCTCCCCAAGGAGAGGATGTCGAAGTGGGAGCAAGGATCAGGGACCGGGCCAATATAGAGGCGATACAAAGATCCTCAGACATTCCGGAGATGGTGCATTCACCTTCCTTTTCAGAGACAACTATGAAAGAGGCCCAAGATGCAAGGATGCACACACCGAGCAAGGTGCCGGTCACGGCTGGGACCTTTGAAGAATTTTTCGATGGGGTGCCATCGGCCAATACCTTCGGCCTCGAAGTCCCTAGAAGGAGTCCCCCAGCTGAGACGAGTGGGGTGTCGGCTGGTATCAAATTGATCGACAAATTCCCCGCTCCGAGCTCGAACCCTGATCGGAGGAGGGTGATAACCTTCACTATCCCCGAGGACACCCGAGCACTAGGTGCGTCGGTAGGCGTAGCTAGTTATCTCCACTGCTTGGTGACTGAAGAAGACCAGGCCGCAATGAGTGCTGTGGATTGGGCATGCTTGTTCAATGAAGCTCAACAGGCATCGAACAAGGTATGCTTCCTTGTTTGTTTTAAACTTAACGTTTTGATTCCAAGTCCGTACTGACAATTTTTTAATTAAAATTTCCCACAGTCTTTGGTGCTTTACCATGAAATGTTCCTTCGAATCAAAGAAGGAATGGCACAAGAAAAAATTCAACGTCAGCGGCTCGAAAATCAGATGTCGGGTCTCCGGGCCGAGCTTAAATTTGTAAGGAAAGAGCATGCCACTAGCATAGACCAGCTGGGGCAAATGACTAACCGGTTAGACCGACTCCGGTTTGAACTGAACGAGGCCAAGGCCGAAACGAGTGGGTGGAAAGCCACGGCCGAGAGTTTAACTGCGGAGAAAGAGGCTCTCCAAGCTCGATTAAGAGAACAGGCCTCGGAGGCGCAGGAGAGAATCGGAGCTCTGATCAAGGACAATGAATCCCAACGGCTCCAAGTTGAGTCGCTCACCCAAGATCGGGTGGTTCTGACCAGCCAACTACATGAAGCGAAAACGGAGATTGCCACCACCAAGGCCAATGCTGAAGACTTGATAGCTCAGTATAGAGCCGATGCCGAGGTCGCTCAAGAGCAATCGAAGGCGCTGGTAGAGTACACTCAATGTCAAACTCGCCTTTCCGTTCTCGAGGAGCTTCAGGCTCGTGGTCTCGATCTGTCTTCCAATGTTGTTGAGGTAGCAAAGATAGAGGATGAAATGAGGAGACGAACCTTTCCTGAAGAATTTGAAGATGGCTCGGACTGACGTTATTTTGATGCTATTTTGATGTTGTCTTGACATTTCGTAGTTCGAACCTGTATAAAAGTTCCGTTATGTATATAAAAATCTTTTATTTCATTTCGACTTGGCTCCTTGACTTTCATATTTCGCCATTTCTAGCCTTAGCTAGAATTATAAGTTGCGTCCAATTGGATCGATTAACAGTTAGTTCGGCCTTAGCCTTTTTGAGTATTCAAAGTGAGCTGCACTCGCTCTACTTTTGAACATTAAGCTATGCTTTTTGGTATGCGAATCGGGATCATGCCTTGGAAAAATTTAGATCCCTTTAAATCTGATTCGGCCTTATCCTTATTTCGGATAGTCGAAGTTGTACCTTTTCAAACTTCGATCGGTTTAATTTAATTCGACCTTGGCGTTTCATAAACCGGGATTACCCAGATCGATCTCAATTCCCTTTGTGTTATATAAATTTGCCTAGGCCTTGGCCCAATTAGTAGGCTTCGGGGTTTTCTTCGTCGGGTCTTATTCCCCTTTGGGTTTGATGCATTTTTGACAATCTCAGTTATTGATAATGCAAAGATGATTGTAAAAGCCCTTGGGCTTGAGAATATAATGTAGGTACCAAATGATTTCGTTAATATTCATGTGCTTGTACATCTTCATTTGATGGAGGGAAATCAGATCGATCTACTCGGGTACGGCTCTTCTGACCGTTTGACCCTTACATCAATTCCTAGCGATCTTTATTTAGCCCTCTCGAAATCGAAGTAAACAAACGAACATCGCTAGAGTTTAATATAAAACTTGTGAATTCCGATAAATGATTGATCTATGTTAGCACGACATATGGTTTCCTCATTAAAAACCTTGCCGTAAAACTCAATTTGGGACAAAACCGGTCGAAGGGAAAAAGAGTGCAACACGTGCTTTCAGTCCTAATACCTCGTGTTGGTTTGCTTGATATCGACCTATCCTACATGTGTTAGTGCCGATAAACAAAATAAAAAGGAAGTAAAAAGGGCAAAGTAAGTTACCTTAGCAATAGTATCGCTTCAAGTGGCCCACATTCCAATTATTCGGCAGCGACTTACCATCCGTAGTCCCGAGCTTGTAAGATCCCTTCCCTGTGACCTTCACTACAACATAGGGACCTTCCCAGTTCGGTCCTAACTTTCCTTCGTTGGGATCCCGGGTATTGGGCGTGACTCTCCTAAGTACCAGGTCCCCCGCACTGAAGTATCGGAGACGAGCTCTCCAATTATAGTACCTCTCGATTCTTTGTTTTTGCGCTGATATTCGGACTAGAGCGGCTTCTCTTTTTTCATCTAAGAGTTCCAGGCTAACATTCATAGCCTCCCGGTTAGACTCTTCGATAGCGTGTTGAAACCTGATGCTTGGTTCGCCTACCTCGACCGGTATCAACGCTTCGGTGCCATATACTAGGGAAAACGGGGTGGCCCCGGTACTAGTTCTTTCGGTTGTTCGGTATGCCCATAAGACTTCGGGTAGCATTTCCCTCCATTTTCCTTTAGCATCGACCAGCCTTTTCTTCAGGTTTTGGATTATGGTTTTGTTGGTCGATTCTGCTTGGCCATTACCACTGGGGTGATATGGGGTTGACAATATCCTCTTGATTTTATTGTCTTCGAAGAACTTGGTTATTTTGCTGCCTACGAATTGCTTTCCGTTGTCGCATACGATTTATGAAGGCATCCCGAATCGGCAAATAATGTGGTCCCATATGAAGTCGATTACCTCTTTTTCTCTGACCTTCTCGTAAGCCTTTTCTTCCACCCACTTAGAAATTAGTCAGTCATAAAAAGGATAAATTGAGCTTTACCTGGTGCTCGAAGGAGGGGACCTACAATGTTCATCCCCCACTTCATAAACGGCCATGGCGATATGACTGAATGTAATATTTTTGCAGGCTGGTGGATGATCGGTGCATGCCTTTGACACCTGCTGCATCTGCGTACAAATTCTTTCGCATCTCTCTCCATGTCGTTTCAGTAATAGCCGGCCCGAATTACCTTTCGTACCAATGAGTCGGAGCCGGAGTGATTGCCACAAGCTCCTTCGTGTATTTATTTCAAAATATATTCAGTGTCTCCCGGTCCGAGACCTATAGCTAGAGGTCCTTCGAAGGTCCTTCTGTACAAGGTTCCATTATCGGCCAGACAAAAACGGGCCGCCTTCGTGCGAAGCGCTCTCGATTCTTTGGGATCGGACGACAGTTTACCAGAGCTGAGATATTCTATGTACTTATTCCTCCAATCCCAAGTCAAGCTCGTTGAGTTGACCTCGGCATGACCTTCCTCCACCACCGACCTTAACAATTGCACGACTTTTTCGGAGTCAACTTCTTCGTCTTCGACTGACAAGCCTAAATTGGCGAGAGCATCGGCTTCGCTGTTTTGTTCGCGAGGTATGTGCTGTAGGGTCCACTCCTTAAACCTGTGTAATGTGACTTGAAGTTTATCCACATACCTTTGCATACGCCCTTCCCTGATTTCGAACGTTCCATTCACTTGGTTAACAACAAGGAGGGAGTCGCATTTGGCCTCGATGATCTCTGCTCCAAGGTTCTTGGTCAACTCTAGACCTGCGATTATAGCCTCATATTTGGCCTCATTGTTAGTCAAATTTATAGTCTTAATGGATTGTCTAATTGTGTTTCCGGTCAGGGGCTTGAGTACGATGCCAAGCCCTGACCCTTTCGAATTTGAGGCACCGTCTGTGAACAGAGTCCACACTCCCGAGGGAGTCCCCGATTTAATCATGAGCTCTTTCTCGACTTCGGGGATGAGCGACGGTGTGAAGTCGGCAACAAAATCGGCCAGCACCTGAGATTTTATCGAGGTTCGAGGCCGATATTCGATATCGTACCCGCTGATCTCGATGGCCCATTTGGCTAGTCGGCCCGATAACTCGGGTTTATGATAACATTTCTAAGGGGGTAGGTCGTCACCACGCATATTGGATGACATTGAAAGTATGGTTTCAATTTTCTAGACGCACTCAGTAAGGCGAGTGCTAGTTTTTCTAAGTGTGGGTACCTGGTCTCGGCTTCTCCTAATGTCCTACTAACGTAGTAAATAGGAAATTGCTACCTTGTTCTTTCCGGACAAGGACCCCGCTCACTGCTATCTCCGATACAGCGAGATAAAGATACAACTGTTCACTTGTCTTTGGTGTATACAGTAAAGGCGGGCTAGAGAGGTACCTTTTTAGCTCATCCAATGCGTACTGGCATTTCGGTCCCCATGAGAAATCGTTCTTCTTTTTTAGTAAATTGAAGAATCGATGGCTCCTGTCCGACGATCTCAATATAAATCGGCCCAAAGCTGCAATCTGGCCTGTCAATTTCTGCACGGCCTTGACGCTATCGACGACCGTTATGTCCTCGATGGCCTTAATTTTGTCTGGGTTGATTTCTATTCCCCGGTTGGAGAGCATAAACCCAAGGAACTTCCCAGAGCCCACTCCGAATGCACATTTTTCTGGATTCAATTTCATGTTGTATTTCTTCAAAACATCGAACGTTTCCTGCAAATGACTTAAATGGTCCTCTGCTCGCAGGGACTTAACCAGCATGTCATCGATATAAACTTCCATCGTTTTACCTAGCTGTTTTTCAAACATTTTATTTACTAGGCGTTGATATGTTGCTCCTGCATTCTTAAGCCCGAATGGCATCACATTATAGCAATAAGTGCCATACTTAGTGATGAAGGATGTTTTTTCTTGGTCATCCTTATCCATTTGTATCTGGTTGTATCCAGAATAGGCGTCGAGAAAACTAAGAGTCTCGTGACCAGTAGTAGCGTCGATCATGCGATCGATGTTGGGCAAGGGGAAGGATTCTTTGGGGCATGCTTTATTTAGGTCCTTATAATCTATACACATTCTAAGTTTGTTTCCCTTCTTAGGGACTACAACTACATTAGCTAACCATTCAGGGTACTTAACCTCTCGAATGGATCATATGTTTAAGAGCTTAGTTACCTCGTCCTTGATGAAGGCCTGTTTGACTTCGGACTGAGGTCTCCTTATTTGCTTGACCGGCCGGAACTTCGGGTCAACACTCTCAGAATTTCTGGCGGTATGCCTGTCATGTCTAAATGGGACCAAGCAAAGGAATTTTCATTAGCTGAAAGGAAAGTAAGTAATTTGGACCTGAGCTCGAGGTTTAAACCCGAGCCCAGGTATACCTTTCTATCGGGTGCGTCGCTGCGGATCGAGACTTGATCGAGCTCCTCGACCGTCGATTTGGTTGCGTCGGACTCATCCGGAGCAATAAACGATCGGGGTACCCCATATTTATCCTCGTCAAGCCGATCTTGCTCACCCCTCATCTATTGAAGGCGGCTTTCTAATTGCTATTTAGTCTTCTGTTGGGGAACGGTAGATTTCGGTGCCGCTTCCTCTATCGCGAACATTTCCCTTGCCGCATGTTGTTCCCTGTAGACGGTGATGACTCCCTCGGCCGATGGAAACTTCAACATTTGATGTAAGGTTGATGGTACGGCTTTGATATCATGTATCCAAGGTCTACCGAGCAAGGCGTTATATCTCATATCGCCTTCGATCACGCACAATTTTGCTGCCCTGATAGTCCCAGCGATATTCACCATCAGTGTTATCTCACCTTTAGTTGTTTCTGAGGCCATGTTGAAACCGTTGAGGACCCGGACCTCGGAGATGACCTGGTTTGAGAGACCGAGTTGCTCAACGACCCAAGATCGAACTATGTTGGCTGAACTCCCGGGGTCGATAAGTATGTGCTTCACTCGAGTATCATGTATTAACATCGATATCTCCAGTGCATCATTATGAGGTTGTGTAAGACCTTCGATATCCTTGTCGCTAAAATACAAAGTTCCTTCTGTTGCGTAATCCCGAGTATGTTTTTCTCGGGTAATAGATATTTTGGTACGTTTCAGCACTGGTACTTGAGGCGTATCTGCTCCCCCGATTATCATGTTGATTGTATGCTTTGGCTCTTCTTGATTTGCTGACCTGTCCCTATTTTCATAGCGATTTTTTGCTCGGTCGCTCAGAAATTCCCGAAGATGCCCGTTTTCGAGCAACCGGGCTACCTCTTCTCTCAACTGTCGGCAATCCTCCGTTCTATGCCCGTGAGTGTCATGATACTTGCATATAAGGTTGGGGTCCCTCTTGGCGGGGTCTGTTTGTAACGGCCTTGGCCACCTGGTGTCCTTGATGCGACCGATTGCTGAAACTAGAGTTGCGGAATCGACATTGAAATTATATTCGGACAAACGAGGCGCTTCTTGGCGGCTACTGGTTTTCTCGAAGCTGTTTTTTGGCAACGGCCTCCTGTTCCTTTGGTTGGGGTCGAACCGGCTTTCTTGTTTTGGGGATTTGTGTCCCCGCGTGACAATCCTTCGATCTTCTGGGTATGGCCGGTGTCTATCTCGATTCGACCTTGGCTCTCGATAATTATCTCTCAGAGGTCGATCGAAAGCTCTAACGGGGTAAGAAGAGCCCGATGGGACCCCGACCTGGTCATCTTCTATCCTGATTTTCGACTGGTACCGGTTGTGGATGTCCACCCAAGTGACGACCTGGTACTCAATCAAGCTTTGTTTGAGTTGCTGAGATGCCACAGAACTTCTGGTATTGAGCCCTTGAGTAAAGGCTTGCACAGCCCAGTCATCTGTGACCGGTGGCAGGTCTATTCGCTCCATTTGGAAGCGAGACACGAATTCTCTTAACGTTTCGTTGTCTCGTTGTCTAACTTTGAATAAATCTGATTTCCTCGTCTCAACCTTGATGGCACCTGCATGGGCTTTGACGAAGGTATCAGCGAGCATGGCGAAGGAATCGATGGAATTCGGTGGCAAGTTGTGATACCACGTCATTGCTCCCTTGGATAGGGTTTCTCTAAATTTTTTAAGGAGGACGGACTCGATTTCATCGTCTTCGAGGTCGTTCCCCTTTATAGCACAGGTGTAAGCTGTCACGTGCTCATTTGGATCCGAAGTCCCGTTATATTTAGGGATTTCGGGCATGCGAACTTTTTCGGAATCGGTTTTGGAGCGGCACTGGACGGGAAAGGCTTTTGCACAAACTTTTTAGCGTCCAAACCTTTCAACACTGGAGGTGCTCCCGGTATCTGGTCTACCCTCGAATTGTATGTTTCGACCTTCTTGTCGTTAGCTTCGATTCTTTTTTCACCCGTTTCGACCCGCTTAGTCAACTCCTCAAGCATTTTGATAATCCCGGAGTTGGTTCCTGAAGTTTTCTCATCCGGTTGCGCTGTGATCCGCTCATTTTGTTCGGCTACCACCTGAGGAGGAACGGCTTCGGCTCCGCCCGGGTTCTGACTGCGGCTTTGTAATTGGGCTATCGCCGCTTGTTGGGCTAGCAGCATATCAAATATTACTTTAAGGCTAATTTCATTTTCTCCACTATGTTGAATCCCTGAGTGGTTTTCCCCCCGAACGCTATGTGATGGGCCGGGGGTCTGATCAGCGTCGACTGCCATTTGGGAGTTGGCGTCGATTGGGACCTCATTTTCAGGCGCAGCGTTGTTTTCGCCTTGGTGGTTGAACTCGTTGTTGATGGGGAGTGAGTGTGAAATGATTAGGCTGTAATCTGAAAAACAAAGGATTCTGCAAAGAGCAAGCGTAAAATAGTGCGTAAAAGAGAATTGTATCAAAAATTCACTAATATCCTTGGCCCCACGGTGGGCGCCAAATTGTTTACCCTTAAATTCGAGTAACAATTGAATTTGTTCGTAGTGCTAAGGATGCGTGAATTAATTTGATACAATGTAAAATATAATGCAAATAATTGGAATATAATAGACAAAAAGGAATAACCAAACCACAGTAATTGAGTAGCTGATGACGAAATATAATAAAAGGACAGAGTTCGATGAACAGTAGCAACTTTTAGTATTTTCTCTTGATATGTCTTGTGTGGTACAATGAAGGTAGATATCCTTCTTATAGGTAAAAGAAAGATTCCTTAATTGGTAAAAACTCTAATTACAAGATAAAATCCCTTTAATTATGGGATGGGTATCCCTAAAATAGTGGCTTAACGTCTATGACGGTTGAGATATTTACTCCCGCCGAGATATCAGGGATCCACGAAATATCCGCTCGAAACTGATCTTTGTCACGAGATGTGCTTTCGTCGGCCAATGTCGGTCACCCCGTTTCGATTGCTCCAATTTCGTGCTCGACTTGCTGACCTCGGATCGAGGCAACCCGATCTTGCGTTGTATCCGGGCTCGACTCATCTCGAGCAGCCGATCGTATTTGACCCAATACAATAACTTGTACTAAATAATAAACATTACTATTTGGTATAGTTTCTTTTTATTACTTTCCGTATAACACAAATATAGTAAAAAACTTTTATATGATGTATTTAATCAAACACTATTATACCCTTTCGGAGTATAGAGTTAGATAATTAATTAATCCATTAGTTTCTTTTTAATCAATAAACTTATATCTGCATCGCTTGGCAATTATTTACTCTAGTCTAGTCTAGTATATATAAGGTCGGTAGTTGGCTAAAGGCTAGACGATAACGTTCTCCTTACTGCTGAACACGAGATGCTAACTTGCTAATTAGGGGAATGTGTTTATTAGCTTTCTCCGTTAAAACTTTTAAAGATTGGTAAGACATTGAAATTGCATCTTCCTGGCCTCACACCCATACCTATACTCCTCTCTCTCATATTGTTTGTCGTGATTTTCTTGTACACATCCCTTAAAAAAATTAATTAGGATAAAATTCGTCTATTTTATCTTTATTCATATCTTAATATTTAATCTTTCTTCATGGGTATTAGAACAAAGTTATCTATAATTGAGTTATTTGTAGTCTTCAAGGATAACTATTACCAAGGATAAAAGAGGAAAAAGATAATCAATTTTGTGTTGAACTTCTAAAATGACAAATAATTTGAGACAATTATTTTTAGTAACCACGACTGATAATATGAGACGCAAGGTGTATTACATAACTCATAATCTTTTCAATATTTTAATGTTGGGACTTGGGAAAATCACACACATTATTACCTTTGTGTCCCATTGGCGAGCTTTTTTCTGATTCTGTCGCCACTCTTGGTAACTTCCTCCAAATTGTCGGGAAACAGTAAAACCAGAAAAACTTTATGATGGCCGAAGTAATAGTGTTATATCATGAATTTCAAGTTTGAGTCGTTATCTTTTCAATCAGATCTATTACTATATTTTTTTTATGTATATTACATCATAATCAAATATCATTATCAATTCATAACATTTTGCTACTACTAGATTTCGAGTTTATAAAGCGACATGAGTTCCATAATAATTGGAAAGCAAAGGGGGGCGTGTTATATATGTATTTCGAGGAAGTTTCTTGTTTTTTAATTTTTTGTTTACTCCCTCATTTCACAGGATTTGCTGTATTGCATTTTTGGTCTTTCCGTTGGTTTGTCTGATCGTTGTATTCGTTTGCTGTAACACCAACACATAAGTGCATGTGAATTAGAATTTAGGTTCTTTACAATCATGGTGTTTGCTATTATATGGATGTTGAGTTCTTTTTTCTTACTAGTCGCACATCATGTGTTTCTTTGTAATGTAAAGGGAAAAGGGCCAAATACATTCCTATTGTCTACATTTAATATCCGTTATGTTATCGGGCCAAATTTACTTTTACAATCAGTAAATTTTAAAAAATTACCCTTCAATCCGTTAGGTGACCCAGAATCTGTCAAATCATTTTAATCAAGTTATTGATTCTTCTTTTTGGTCCACTATTTTTGAAATAATTGGCATTTACCTATTTTTTTGAATTGGAGAAAAAAAAATTAAATAATACAACTGTTAATAAATAAAGTATATTAAATTGAAAATCTAAATTAGGTAGCTTTTCTAAATTCTAAGTATTTACAACACCCCCAATTTAATGAAATCGTTGCACCAAATGTATGGAGACTTTGCAAGTATTAGTGATTGAAGTTGAAGTTCATCGGAGACTTTACATTGTCAAATTCCACTTTGCTTTAATCAAATGCCTACATATTATGCACTCTTAAGTTAGTCGATCGAACTCTATACTAATCAGGCAATGACAAAATATATTTGAATATACATATACATACATGATAATCAGCTGCATATAATACACAATAAATAGTCCCACTGAATTTTACAGTGTGTATATGATTGAAAAATAAATAAAATTTTAAACCAATTCCAAACCCATTATTACAAGAAGAGAAGTGGGTGGATTGGTAATTAAAAAGATTATGAATAATTTGTATAGTCTAGTAACTCTAGCATTTACATCAATAGTAATTTATGAAATAATGGAGCAAGAAGAACAACAAGTGATTTAAATAAAAAGAATTTAGGAGATTTTGGATTATTTAACAGATCAAGAGGTAATTTTTAAATATTTGCTGATGATAGGAGTAAATTTGACCAGATAGTATAACGGTAGGGGTAAATTTGACTGGATATTATAACGGAAGTTAAATGTAGACAATATTCGAAAGTAAATGAGTATATATGGCACTTTTCCCTAATGTAAATGCAATTATATGATCATATCAGAGCATCAAAGACCAACAAAAAAAAAGTTAAACAAAATATACGGAGCTTAAAGGCCAAAGCATATATTGCAGTGTGCGTTCTAATTATTCATATATATATATATATATATAATATATATATATAAAATAAAGAATATTTGTGAAATCAGTTAATTATTCATATACGTCATAAAAATAGAAAACGTTAGACAATGCTAAAATGTGTCCTTGTAGGCCGGAACATGTATAATATTCACATGGCAACACTAAGAAAAGCCAAAAAAAATCATTTTCCAACCCAATATAATGCACATAGTCTTTCACCGCGTAGCACATCGTAGATTTTACTATTATTTTTAAGTGGGTTAGAATTATTATTTTATGTTTAAAGTGGTGTCTCGTGGATATTTTTACCACCGATTTGTGTTTGTGGCTCCAGATTAACATCTTAGTGATATAAAGGTAAGATTGTATTATTTTATCATTTAAAAATTAATTTTATATTTTTTGTAAAATTGGATGATCATATGTGATTAAA
The DNA here is from genome assembly GCA_002018475.1 of Nicotiana obtusifolia. Lineage (NCBI taxonomy): Eukaryota > Viridiplantae > Streptophyta > Magnoliopsida > Solanales > Solanaceae > Nicotiana > Nicotiana obtusifolia. The sequence continues at coordinate 32,050 of MCJB01048393.1, read as the reverse complement.
ATAAGATAACCCATTGGGAAAGCCACCTTACAGCCAACCAACATTAAAAAGAAAAAAGAATGAATGAAAATTATTTCTTTCCCATAATGGCACTCAGAAATAATGTCAATATGGACAAACCACCCTTATAATACCATTCCTTAAACTCCATGATTAGGTGAAGTATTTCCCTTCTTTTTCATTCAAGTGGTAATACCCCTGACTTTGTTAGGAGATAGCAAATTGATTGCACCAAAATAACACAAAGTTTTAGTTTCGATGTTGCAAGTCCAAAAATTTATGGAGATGAATTATGCAATTCTAAAAATCATACTATAAAAAATTAAGTGTCTTTAATCCTGCATGTTATTTGTTCTAATGAAAATTTTATGCTCATATTCAAGAAGCAAAATTTTCAGCATTTCAACCTCTGGTCAAAGGTTTATTTCTGTCAACTTATGTTTCTGCAACTTCATCGCACGATTCAAACCTTTGCAAGTTCGATTGCACGAGGCCATAAATGTTCCTTAGTTGATAAAAATAAAAAATTGTGTGAGTTGTCAAAACTAGGTCACACTGATGCAGCTCGAAAGATGTTTGATAAAATGCCTGAGAAAGACGAGTTTACATGGAATACAATGATTGCGGCGTATGCCAATGTAGGAAGGCTTGTTGAAGCAAGACAAGTGTTCAAGGAGGTCCCAATCAAGAGTTCAATTTCTTGGTCTTCTGTTATTTGTGGATACTGTAAGCATGGTTTTGAAATTGAAGGATTTGAATTGTTCTGGCAAATGCAAAGTGAGGGGCATATACCCAGTCAGTTCACATTGGGAAGTATTCTGAGAATGTGCGCGATAAAAGGCTTGCTTTCAAGAGGTGAACAGATACATGGCTATGCTATTAAGACTTGTTTTGATGTGAATGTTTTTGTTATGACTGGCCTTATTGATATGTATGCAAAGTCTAAGCGCATCTCGGAAGCTGAGTGTATTTTTCAAGTTATGTCTCATGGGAAAAATCATGTTACTTGGACTGCTATGATTAATGGGTATTCTCAAAATGGTGATGCATTAAGAGCAATTCAGTGTTTTAGCAACATGCATTCAGAAGGGATTGACGCGAACCAGTATACATTTCCCGGTGTTTTAACTTCCTGTGCTGCACTCTATTATAATAGATTTGGGGTACAGGTACATAATTGCATTGTCAAGGGTGGTTTTGAGGCCAATGTGTTTGTTCAAAGCTCGTTAATCGACATGTATTCTAAATGTGGGGATTTGCACAGTGCTAAGAAGGCATTGGAACTGATGGAGGTAGATCATGCAGTTTCTTGGAATTCGATGATACTTGGGTGTGCGAGGCATGGAGTTCCAGAGGAAGCACTGTCTTTCTTCAAAAGGATGCATGCTAGTGATATGGAAGCGGATGAATTTACTTACCCTTCAGTTCTGAATTGTCTTGCTTGTATACAGGATGTCAAAAATGGGAAATGTCTTCATTGCATGGTTGTTAAAACTGGATATGAAAGCTACAAGCTTGTAAGCAATGCACTTATTGATATGTATGCTAAACAGGGAGAACTAGCTTGTGCAGTGAGTGTCTTCAACAGTATGGTGGAAAAGGATGTAATCTCATGGACATCACTTGTCACTGGCTGTGCTCACAATGGCTCTTATGAAGAAGCTCTTAAATTCTTTTGTGAGATGAGAATGGCTGAAATTGAACCAGACCATATTATCATTGCTAGTGTTCTAAGTTCTTGCTCAGAATTGGCACTACTTGAACTTGGGCAACAAGTTCATGCGGATTTTCTTAAATCTGGCCTTGAGGCATCATTATCAGTTGATAATTCTCTTATGACAATGTATGCCAATTGTGGGTACCTTGAAGACGCCAAAAAAGTATTCAACTCAATGCAAATGCGAAATGTGATCAGTTGGACTGCTCTTATAGTGGCTTATGCCCAAAATGGCAAAGGAAAGGAGTCTCTGAGATTTTATGACGAGATGATTGCAAGTGGAATAGAACCCGACTTTATTACATTTATAGGCTTATTATTTGCCTGCAGCCATACAGGTCTTGTTGAGCATGGAAAGAAGTACTTCGATTCAATGAAGAAAGATTATGGGATAAGACCAAGCGTTGACCACTATGCATGTATGATCGATCTTTTGGGTCGTGCTGGGAAAATACAGGAGGCTGAGAAATTAGTCAATGAAATGGATATTGCACCTGATGCTACTGTGTGGAAAGCTTTGCTTGCTGCATGTAGAGTACATAGGAGCACAGATCTAGCAGAGAAAGCATCAATTGCCCTCTTTCAGTTAGAACCACAAGATGCTGCCCCTTATGTTATGTTGTCAAATATCTATTCAGCTGCAGGAAAATGGAAAGATGCAGCAAACCTTAGAAGAAAAATGAAGTTGAAGGGTGTTAATAAAGAGCCTGGTTATAGTTGGATTGAGATGAATGGAGTTGTCCACACATTTATATCTGAGGGAAGAAGCCATCCAAAGAGTGATGAAATTTACTCAAAACTTGATGATGTTATTACATTGATTAAGGAAGCTGGATATGTGCCAGACTTGAATTTTTCTCTCCATGATATCAATGAAGAAGGAAGGGAACGAAGTCTTTCTTATCACAGTGAGAAGTTGGCTATTGCTTTTGGGCTTCTTTGTGTGCCAAATGGAGTACCAATTCGGATTTACAAGAACCTTCGTGTATGTGGTGACTGTCATAATGCGATGAAGTTTATGTCAAGAGTTTTTGATCGATATATTATTTTGCGAGATTCAAATTGTTTTCATCATTTTAAGGAAGGAATATGTTCATGTGGGGATTATTGGTAGAAAATGTACTTTTTGACTTTCCTTGGCTCTTGTTTCCTTTGGACTTGGCAAGATCAGATCATCTAAAAAAATGGCAGTCCGGTGCACTAAGCTCCCGCTATGCGCGGCGTCCGGGGAAGGACCGAACCACAAGAGTCTATTGTACGCACGAACTCGTGAGCTCCTAGTCACATGGCAGTAACTTTACCTATTACGCCAAGGCTCCCCTTCAAGATCAGATCATCCAATTTTTATTAATTGGAGGTGCAGTTCATCACAAGGTTTACTGTTCACATCTGTATATCTATAAATTGCTAGAATGTAGATGATTAATTGGAAAATAGAAACTAAAAATTAAGTTTATGCAGATCAATGTAAGTGATAGGAATTATTGGAGTTGATTTCTCTCTGAGACTTACACAAGAGTCGATTCTCTAGTCCCTATTCTCGCAACACTCTCCTACATCAGGCACCAATTGCCACCCCCCTGCATCAGGGAAGATAACTAGTCCTCATTCTGAGAAATAATTTTAACTCCATGAAGCAGGGTCTGATGGTCCTCAAGAAAGCTTCGTTCTACATGACCACGTGATGAGCTTCCCTACACAGGTATGAAACCATCTTAATAATAATTTTGCTTCGAGTTATTGTTTTCTCCTAATTTCTGATATCTACTCTGCAGGTAAAGTAGGGAGCTGCTTCTTTTTCAGTCTATAAATTACCCAACCAGATTAAGGACCTAAACCGTGCACTTGTTCAAACTAGATAAGGGACCTAACCTGTGCACTTGTGGGGCGTCAGGAACTTTAGATTGTGTTAAACTATTCGAGAACTCTGGGGCTGTCAGGGAACTTTGGGTTGTGTTAAACTGTTCTAGAACTCTGGAATGGTCTTGTTGATTGAAAAAATTATGGAGTGCTGTGTGTTTGCTTACAACCTTTTTTTTATTGGTAAGAAGATATATCTAGTGTTTGGTTACAGCATTTTTTGCACTATTCTGACAGTGGGTATTGAAACTGTTGGCTTGCCGGTGTTTCGGTGAGGTAATGGTAAATTATTCACCCACGCATAATACATAATATACATGGGTAGGTCATCTCCGTTTTTTTGTGGAACTATTCTAAATAAACCTCTAGCTTCTGAAGAAAATCTCTGGTTTCATCTGTGCCATAGGGGATAGGGATAAAATAACCTGTGGCATAGGAGTAAATTTTGTTTATGCTAACAGAATTTGGTTGTTGAAGCTCCATTATGTCCTTTAAGTGTCATGTCCACCTAGTTGTTTGAACTCCGTTACAATGGAGCTGATTTCCGCTTTAGATGAAGTGTAGTATGTACCTGAAACCTAGATATGATTGAAAAGGAGTTAACTTGGTGTTTCCAGTTAAGATTAGAACTCTGAGCATGTTATAGGTGCATGCTAGTGCTTGAGAATATCTTAGTGTTTCCCTGAGAGTAAGATTGGACATTTATTTAATGCATAGCCTTGTCATTGTCCTGGGGAGTTTACTGCTGTTTGTATAGAATGAAAGTTCTTTCTTTTAAAAAAAAGATGCATGCTAGGTATATAAAATAATTTTCTAAAGGTAAAGGTGTTTTTACTTTGGGTAAAGCTAATGGATTTTCTTTGATTCCGTTGCCTTCCCTGATAGCAAGAATGGCTAGTTGAAACTTTGGTATAACTGGACAAAAACGTAGGTTTTGTTCCTCATAAACGAAAATGATGGTTAAAAAGGTCACTCTTTCGGCGGCTAATCCTTTCAAAATCTTCAATTTGCACCACATAGACATTTTGTTCAGTGTTCTTCTTATATTTCTTCACCTTCCTGTTTGATACTCGTGGTACATAAGCAGAAACTGAGTTTTAATTTTCTTTAGGTAGCTGGAACTACTATTTTACCTGTTACTTGGTACCTGATTTTCCTCATTTTTCATCCTTTTTGTTTTTGCTAAATGCTGTGAGTGTGATGGTGCTGATGCTTTCAGTGGTATTGCCATGTGAAAAAATGCTTCTGCATCTGACAGTGCAGGCTCCTCTAATTTACTGATTCTCCCTAATGTAGAGTCCTGTAGTGAAGCAACCATACAACTATACAGGTTATTGCTTGCTGTTTGCTGTTAATGGAGGAAGATTTGACGAAAATGACATTAATCGAGAACAGTTTTGATGGAAGAAATATCAGCAGGCAGGGTAAGTGGATGAAATCTTTGTAAGATTTCTAAGTTCCTTGCTTGGATTATGTCAGTGTCTTTTCATAAGGTCAAACTTATTGACAAGGGATAGGATATCAGAAAAAATTTGAGAATTTCCTAGGGTACTAGATGATTCATTAAATTTCTTAAGATGAGATAGCTGCCTCTTGTTTACTCTCAGAAAGAAGCATGTGATGTAGTCTGATATGATCCAATTAATTCACATTCCATTTGTGTTGTTGTTAGTCGATATTAGCTAATGAAATTAGCAGGCGTTAGTTACTGAGCTGGTTCAATCAGTTAGGAAGTCGTTAGGGATTAGTTAGAGCACATGTTGTGCACATGGGTCCAGAAAGTAGTTATAACTAACTTTCCCGCCCAAACTATTCTTCCTTTATTAGCTAGCCTAGATCTGATTTGTACTCATTCTATTTTAGCAAGAGAATCAATAAAATCTTTCTCTCTACTTATCTCTAAATTCCATCTGGATTACCAGCTCGAGTGGACTGTTCAAGGGTAATTCTTTGCTTTACTCTTTTTGAACACTCAAATTCTTTCCTATTTTGTGTCGCGATTGGCAAAACTGTATCATTGGTATCAGAGCAAGCCATTCTTGGACCAAACAATGGGGGATCACAACACACTGTGCATGAATTGAGAAAAGAGGTTGATAATCTCAAGGATTCCATGGATATTGTGGCCAGTTCTGTTTCTAATTTGAGGCGGATGATGGATACGAAGGTGGCACAGGCTATCGACGAAATCAAAAAAATGATTTTAGGCAATTAGACCATGGGAGGTGATGCACAGTCGTCGGGAGAAGCAGCAGTTGCAGATCGAGTTCCAAAAGTTGTGCAACACAGGAATGACGACTACCAATTGCCAACTAGGGGTTATCAAGTTGAATTTCCAAAATTTAATGGGGAAGGATTGAAGGATTGGCTATACAAGTGCAAGCAATTCTTTGATGTTGATGGAACTCCTGAAGGTTCTAAGGTGAAACTTGCTTCCTGCAAACTTGAAGGTAGGGCCCTTCAATAGCACCGGTTCTTTATGAAGCATCGAATGTCAGGATAATGGCCTAGATAGAGTGAATATGTCAGGTGCTTGTATTCCAGATTTGGATCGGAGTTGTTTGATGATCCTATGGGAGATCTGAAGGACCTGAGACAGGTGGGTTCAGTGCAAGATTATGTTGATCTGTTTGATGAATTACTTACTAAAGTAGAGTTATCTGAAGATTATGTAGTCAGTTGTTTCATCAGAGGGTTGAAACCAGAGATTGGATTGCCAGTTAAAATGCTAGGTCCTAGAACCTTAGCTAAGGCTATTAGTTTGGCTAGGATACAGTAGCAGACTTTAGTGGTGCAGAAGGAGGTTTTCACCTCTGCATTTATCTTGCCTACTCCGAGAAACACTCCCAAATTTCCAAACTCATTTAGCCAAAATACCTCATATACCAAACCTAATATGTCCCATAAAGTTACTCCCACCCCTGTGGGAAATCCCAAAACAACATACAAGAATCACAAACTATTAATCCCTGCTGAGATGGAGGAAAGGATGAGCAAAGATTTATGTTTTAACTGTGATGAGAAACATACATTTGGGCATGTGTGCAAGAAGAAGAGGCAGTTATTCTACATGGAGGTAGAGGAACAACGGGAACCGGTTGAATTAAAAGAGGATGTGATGTTGGATTCAGCTGAACCTTTAAAAATAATGGCCCAAGGGTTAGAAACGGATGAGGATGGATCTATTTTTCCTCTTGTGTCAATGCATGCTATAAGTGGAATTCATGATTTTAGAACTATGAGGGTGACAGTTTTGTCAAAGGCAAGGTTGTACAGATTCTCATTGATATTGGCACCACACATACTTTTCTAGACATCAATATTGCCAAGAAGCTGGGGTGTTTGATGACTGCTATTGCTCCTTTCAATGTATCAGTTGCTGATGGTAGCAAGGTGCAGAGCCATTACATTTGTAAGAATCTGGAATGGGAGATGCAAGAAGTGGCTTTCAACTCTGACATTTTGATACTACCTATTGGGGGGTGTGATATTGTGTTGGGCATCCAATGGCTAATTACCTTGGGTGATATCATGTGAAATTTTAAGAAACTCAAGATGAAGTTCAACTTTAATGGAAAAAAGGTGTCTCTCAAAGAAATCCAACCTCTTGCTGTGAAGGTGATTGCTTCAGGAGGAATGGACAAACTGCTAGCCAAACCTGCTAAGCTCTGCATGATTTTAATTGGGCTATTTGAAAGAACAAAGAGGGAGGTTGGGGGAGGGGGGGGGAGGGGGTGAATTGTAACCGATTAAAAATCTTAGTTGACTATGTAGGAATTTGGTCGACTAGACTTTACACAGTGATTGATCGTAGTAGAAATAAACTGAGGAGACAGAAAGGTAAAGAAGAAACAACAATTTTTATACTGGTTCAGTATCGGTGTGGTACCTACGTCTAGTTCCCTTGGGTCACAAGGGTTCTCTTAGATCTTGTGGTAAGTGTTTACAATAGTGATGGTTTTAGTACGTTCACCACCAATGATATACAACAACAATGATTCTTTCTAATGTTGACACAACTCTCATTTTGTTTTCTACCTCTTCCTATCTTTTGTGACACTTGTAAACTCAAGAATACAATGTTTGTATTAAGAACTAGAAAGGCGTAGAAAGAGATGGTGTTGCGTGCTTTTGGATATTCTTTTACTTCTTCCTTTATAGCTCAATGAGTCTTCTGTTTCCTTGTCTTCTGGGATTGTATGTCAGTAATTATTGGAGGCCTTTCCTTGTGAGGCATAGACATCTAAGAGTGAGACCCAAGGGTGGTCTCATGAATCTAGCTTGAAAGGGTAGCTAGATTCATCCTTAATCTTGACGAATTGCTTCCTCCATTTCTCCTTGATTTGAGCTTCCGCAGATTGTTCTAGATTCGGTCTCTAGCCGTGATTAGCTCTTTCCATTCTTGCGCGCTTGAGGATCTTTTACAGGGTTGATTGATTGACTTTCCTTCTTTGTTCTTTGATTGATTGATTCATTTTCCATGTGAAGCAAAGTTTAAAATACATAGCCGCTGAGTATGATCTTCTTTCCTTTCATCAACATTGTTGCTTTCCAGATCTGCACACAATGAGATGTTATTAGTCAAGGCTTCTTTAGATTATTGTTCATTATTAAAATTATAAACTTAACAATCTCCCACCTTTTTGATGATGACAATAATCTTAAAAGAGTTTGACTAATTTATGGGTACTTCCCTTTTACGAGTGTACTCCCCTTGTCTTGGAGCTCTTCCTTGTTTGTTTCTCCTCTGTCTTTGTACTCTTTTTCTTCTCCCCCTTTGACATTAATTAAGAAGAGCAAGAAGAACAATAGCTAATAATAGTACTAGTGAAGCAGGGAAAATTATATACAACTAGCAGTTATACTGAGCATAGTCCACTGACATGCTCATCCACACGCAACCAAAAGAAACAGTTTTAACATCCACCACATAAAGCAAAAAGTAAAAAAGATTGTCTAAGCATCCCAGACACTTAATTCCTTCCAAGAAAATACTTCAGGGTGTTGATCACTTTGGTGCAGAAACTGTCGTAGGAGGCATCAATATCTTTGATGACTTTGGTCAGCTTCTAAGTTATATCCTGCATATCCCTGATTCCTTGCCTCCTTGTGGCTTGGAGAGTGATCCTTAGCCTAGCCACATCTGCTCCAGTTTCCTTGGTTACTTCCCTGATCTTGTCCACCTGTTCCTGCATAGAGGTTAGTAATTCCTTGATACATGCAATGTTTTGCTGCATTAGCAGCAGCTGATATGAGAAAGAGGATTTGCTGGCTTCAGATTTAATCCCTCCAGTGCTTTGATGAGGGATGAACTCAGGCGCTTTGTCTTTCTTAAGCCATGTTCCCTCAATCAAGGTATATCCCATCATGGCAAAAGCAGTCTTGTCATATGCGCTGGTGATGGATTTAGGAGCATAGAGGGACATATCCACTTTCATAACTTTCAAGATATTGTGAGATTAGTAAACCATAGGGTAAACTGTTCGCAGAAGATGAGACATCCCTGATGCTTTCAAGCATGTAATGACGTACCCAGGCAAATTAATTGATGGCTTTCCCATTTACCAAACAGTACAAAACAAAAACATCTCTGAGAGACAGAGTGCTAAGTGAACCAGTACAGGGTAGCAAAGTGGTAGAGATATTGTGGGCTAGTACGCGGTGTTCAAATTTCAAAATTTTTGGACTAATATCAAGTGGGTTTTCAGACAACACACTTTTGGCTTCCTCAAACGACAGTTCAAAATTATCTGGCCAGGAGTGTTGCACAAAAAAACTATACCCAACAAACTTTGTTTCCAAGATTTTCTCAAACTGATAAGAGTCAAGAATAATACGAGTTCCTAAAATCATGGATTCTAGATCATCTTTATCATTCACAAACAGATTTGAATAAAAGATACTCACAGGCTCTTTATAGAAAGTATCACCAACAATAGCAAATAGAGAGACAAGTTTCTGAGAGATAACATCACAGTGAGAGTTTTGCATAGATTTTAAACTTACAATGCGGCCAAAAGCAATCGACTTTCCTTTGAAAGCAACAAACCTAGCCTTCGCTTCAGGCCCATAGAAGTTCATCTTGTCTTCAGGGCTAAACTTTACAGTTTCAATTTTCCCTATTTTCTGAGAAGCTTGTTTGGAGATGGACTCCATTGGACGTTTTTCCGCCCTCTTTTGGGAGATGAGAATGTAACGACGCGACCGGTCGTTTTGAGAATTAACATCCCGTTCGGTGGCTTAAGGTCTCGAGCAGCTTCGTATTATGTGTTATGACTTGCTTGTGTGGCTGAGTTTAGTTTTCGGATGATTTGGGATCAATTTGGAAGAAGGATTCTTGTTTTAGAAGCTTAAGCGGTAAGAGTTGATCGGAATTTGACTTTTGTGTAGACGACTCTGAAATGGCGTTTTGATGATTCCAATAGCTTCGTATGGTGATTTGGGACTTAGGCGTGCGTCCGGATTTGGAGGTCCGTAGGGTAATTTGAAGTATTTCGACGAAAATTAGAAAGTTGAAGTTTTGGAAGGTTGAGAGGTTTGACCGAGAGTTGACTTTGGTGATATCGGAGTTGGATTTCGATTTCGAGAGTTGGATTAGCTCCGTTATGTCATTTGGGACTTGTATGCAAAATTTGACGTCATTCTGGGTTGATTAGATATGTTTCAACGCGAGTTTTAAAAGTTGGAAGATTTGAAAGTTCATAAGTTTGAGTGCGATTCGTAGTTTCGACGTTGTTTGATGTGATTTGAGACCTAGAGCGGGTCCGTTTCGACGGGGTCATGTGGCCCTCGAGCGTGTTTCGGATGGGGTACAGGCCATTTTCTTATGTTTTTGAATGCTGAAGTTCTGGTGTATGATAACCTCCTTCGCGATCGCATAGTGTTAGCCGCGATCACGTAGCGTATTTGTTGACTTGCCATATTTTTCTCTTCGCGTTCGCATAATTATGCTGGTGATCGCTGATGGTAGTCTATAATAGTCGCTTATTGCACTCTAGTTGACTGCACTTTACTTGTGTTTGAGCTTTAATTGATAGTGTTTTGCACTTATTGTGTGTTTTATGCCTTGTAGGAGTGATTTCGAGCTATGTAGATGTTATGGAATGAATTTGAGCGATTTGGAGCTTTGAAGTCTGAGTAAAAGCCAAACGGATTAAGCCGAGATTGTGTTCGGGGGTCGAGGACCAAGTCTGGACGTCAAAATATAAGATCTGAGCCGTGCTCTGAGAAATTTTCACTAGTGCGATGCATGGTGCGAGGCACAGTGCGACGTAGCAGTGTATTTTTGCTGCCTGTTGAATTGTTGAGCTCTCTGGATTTTTCCACTAATGCCCCGCATGGCGCGTCGCCTATGCGGCGCGCCTGTGCAATTTTTACAGAGTAAATGTCCTATTTCGGCTAGGAAAAGGTGATTTCGTTTGGACCCGAAACTACTTTGTATAAATACATGAAAAAACGTTATTTTCTGGACTTTTAACACATATTCGACCAAAGTAGGCTAAGGAGAAGTTGGAAGAACACGAGCACAAGGATTTCATCATTCCTTCCTCACTCAATACACGAGTTTGGATTGAATATGTGTTTTCCTATACTTTAATTTTATTTGTGATGAATTGTACCATATCTGTTAAGTAGTTCTCTTTAGAGTATGATGGATTTGGATTGTTTGTGGATTATAACTCTAGTTTTATGTATTGAAGCATTTTTGGATGGTTTAACTGTTGCATCTATATTCACTTGTTTATGTAATCGAGAGAGACATAACTTTTGATATCTTTGCATTATACTGTTGGTTGAGTTCATTAATTTTTTTTAGTAATTGAAAAAGGCTAAATGAATCATTGATTAAACCTAGTTAGGAGAAAAATCAAAAGAGGTTTTCCTAAAGACCAATCCACTATGCATTCTTGCACATCTTCACGTGCATAAATTGGTTCATCTCGTGAGGTTAAGACTTAATCGAGAGAGGAGTTTTTGCCGAACGTTTGAACTGATAATTGAGTGAATTCGAGAGACTTACTTAAACATTAGAAGTGAATTATATAGAGTTAGATCCCAAATAATTATCTTGCACCTATCCTATCAACACCTATTTCCTCCCGCTGATAACTTCCTTGCTTATCTTTGTTTCGATTGTCATTAGTCAATAGCTCTAGATTCTTAGTTAATTTTAGTTAGAAACTATAGAAATCTAAATTGTTGGTCATCTTGAATAGCAATCAAGCTAGAAACTACAAGAACACTGTTAAATTCAATCCCCGTGGATATGATATTATACTATACTATATTTAATTAGCGAGCAGAATTTAAGTGTGTGTTTTGCGCTCGTCAAATTTTGGCGCCGTTGCCGGGGATTGGCAATCAATAGTGTTCAATGTAGTTTTTGGTGCTAATTAAGGCATTATGTTTTAGTTTTTTTTTCTTTTCGTTTTCCTTTTCTATTTTATTTTCTTTATTAGTTAACTTCTTTTTGAAATTTGTTTTATAGTACCTAACAAGTTGGAGAAGATACTGTAGATACAGGAGATGGATCCTGTATGGTTGGTGCTCTGAGTATTAGCTTAACTAGAGGGCTTGGGTCGCTAGACCCATCTCCTGTTGTTCTTAAACCTGCAATGATTAGAGGTATGACTGATTTTTCCGCAATAAAAACAGGATGGACTATCAGAATTTTCAAAGACTTTTTCTCCTCTAATTTTAAGGCTGTAGTGGTTAGTGCTATGATTGTTTTTGCCACAATGAGTACATGCGGAGAGATTTCTAGTTCTAGTTGAAGATTTATGAGAAGCAAATTGATTCGATCTAATTGAACTATGACTGGTGGATTTTTGCAATCCATTCAGTTGAAGTTAAAGTTCATTAACTTTATCTTGAAGCATATCTCAATCTCACACACTTCCAACTTCAGAGCCCAGTCTTTCTTTTCTCTTTGGATTTTTCAAAGTTTATTCCAAACTTTCTCAATATCTACAAGAGCAATATCAATAAGTTCTTGGAGTTCATGATCGTTAGGACATGTAGGAAGACGTAACTCACTTGTTCCTTCGTCTGCCATGAGACCAAGTTCACCTGAGTCTTTGTCGCTATCTTCTTTGATGGCCACGAAGCACATATTGGCAATTTCCTCGTGATTAGATTCTTCTTCATCACTCCAAGATCCAACGGATTTCTTCTTTTAAAAGTTCCTACTTAGTTTCTTTTTCAGTTCAGGGCAAGTGGTTTGTATGTGTCCATGTTTTCCATATTCATAGCATCTTCCATCATTTTTGTCATTTCCATTGTTCATCTTTCCTTTTCTGAAATTTGATTTTCCTCTTCTGCTATTTCTATTTTTCCTCATCATGCTTGTTACAACTTTGGAGAGCAAAGCTATATTCTCATCTTGTTCTCGTTCTTCTTCTTCTTCTTCTTCTTCTTCTTCTTCTTCTTCTTCTTCTTCTTCTTCTTCTTCTTCTTCTTCTTCCACAGTTGCTTTGAATGCAATTGTCTTCTTTTTTTCTTTTTGAACTTCCTGTCTAAGTGTGTTTTCTCAAACGCAATTAGATCATCTCTGTGTTCATCATAGGACATTTTATCAAGATCCTGACATTCCAAAGCAATGACTTTGGGTTGCCAAATTGTGGGAAGACTTCTCAGAATTTTTCTGACTTGTTCTCCACTTTTGATTGGTCTACCAAAGGATTGTAAGTCTCCAAGGATTTTGCTGAACCTAGAAAACATTTCCTCTACTGATTCTCCAACCTTCATTTGAAACAATTCATAGTCTCGAACTAGGAGATTGATCCTTGTCTCTTTCACTTTGTTGGTTCCTTCATATGTGACATCTAACTTATTCCACGTTTTCTTTGCAGTGCATGATATCTTTTCATATTCTTCCCTGCTGATAGCATTGTACAATAGATATTTTTCCTTGGCATTCACGTGAATAACGGTTGATTGTTCTTCAGTGTAATCATCTAAATCAAGAGGATCAGATGATACTATAATTTAACCGTCTTTATCCTTCTTCGGTGGAATTAAAGGATTTCCTTTTTTGATCACACGCCAAATCTTAATGTCATATATCATAGTGTAGGTCTTCATGCGCACTTTCCAATGAGAGAAGTGCTAGCCATTAAAGTAAGGATGCCGTACCTGAGAGGTTCCTTCTTGAAATGGTGCTCCAACAATTGTGTTTGATGCCATGATCTTTTCCTCACTTGCTGTTAAACAATGTTCGTGAGTCCTGCTCTGATACTAATTGAAAGTACAATAGGGAGGAGGGGGGGGGAAGGGGGTGAATGATAATCGATTCAAAAATCTTAGTTGACTATGTAGGAATTTAGTCAACTGGACTTTACACAGTGATTGATCACAATAGAAATAAAATGAGGAGACAGAAAGGTAAAGAAGACACAATAATTTTTACTGGTTCAGTACTGGTGTGGTACCTACGTTCAATTCCCTTGGGTCAATAGGGTTCTCTTAGATCTTTTGGTAAGTGTTTACAATGGTGATGGTTTTAGTACGTTCACCACCAACGATATACAGCAACAGTGATTCTTTCTAATGTTAACACAACTCTCGTTTTATTTTCTAACTCTTCCTATCTTTTGTGATACTTGTAAAGTCAAGAATACAGTGTTTATACTAAGAACTAGAAAGGCGTAGAAACAGATGATGTAGTTGCGTGCTTTTGGATGTTCTTTTACTTCTTCCTTTATAGCTCGATGAGTCTTTTGTTTCCTCGTCTTCTGGGATTGTATGGCAGTAATTATTGGAGACCTTTCCTTGTGAGACATAGACATCTAAGAGTGAGACCCAAGTGTAGACTCATGAATCTAGCTTGAAAGGGTAGCTAGATTCATCCTTAATCTTGACGAATTACTTCCTCCATTTTTCCATGATTTGAGCTTCTGCAGATTGTTCTAGATTTGGTCTCTAGCCGTGATTAGCTCTCTTCCCATTCTTGCACGCTTGAGGATCTTTGACAGGGCTGACTGATTGACTTTCCTTCTTTGTTCTTTGATTGATTCATTCATTTTCCATGTGAAGCAAAGTTCAAAATACATAGCCGTTGAGTATGATCTTCTTTCCTTTCATCAACGTCATTGCTTTCTAAATCTACACACAATGAGATGTCATTAGTCAAAGCTTCTTTAGATTATTGTTCATTACTAAAATTCTAAACTTAACACTATTTATGCAGGAGAAACAGACAATAGGGGCTAGCCTATGTGCTATGGGAGGAGAGGCTGTTGAGGATGTGGAGAACCAGGAATTATAGGTGATATTGGAGCAGTACAATGACTTGTTTGAGAGTCCCACTGAGTTACCACCTTCTAGAACTCATGATCACAAAATAGTTCTGAAGGAGGGAACTTTACCAATAACATTAGACCTTATAGGTACCCTGCAGTTTAGAAAGATGAAATAGAGAAGATGGTAGATGAGATGCTGGCCACTGGTATCATCAGAAGCAACACTAGTCCTTATTCTTCACCTATTGTAATGGTGAAGAAAAAAGATGGGACCTGGAGATTGTGTGTAGACTACAGGGAGTTGAATAATTGCACAGTCAAAGACAAGTTTCCCATCCCAGTCATTGAAGAACTACTGGATGAATTACATGGTGGCAAGGTACTTTTCCAAGCTGGACCTTCGATTTGACTACCATCAAATTTGGATGTTCGAAGCTGATATACACAAAACTGCATATAGAACACATCATGGTCATTATGAATTTCTAGTTATGCCATTTGGTTTAACTAATGCACCCTCCACATTTCAAAGCCTCATGAACCAGATATTCTACATTCATCTTAAAAAGTTCATTTTAGTTTTCTTTGATGATATACTTGTCACACCTCCTTTTTTTGAAGATAGGAGTTATTCCAATTAAAGAGATATTTTTTAAAATGGAATTATTTATTTAATTAGAGTCGCCACTTGGAATATTTATTATGGTGTCCCAAGTTACCGATTTATTTTTAAAATCCCAAATCGAGAAAATTGACTCTATTTACGATCCGAGAACGTAGAAGACCGCGTAAGGAATTCTGTTAACCCGGGAGAAGGTGTAAGGCACTCCCGAGTTCCGTAGTTTTAGCACGATCGCTTAACAATTAATATTTGGCTTAATTATCTGAATTATTACATGTTTAAAACCTTTTATGCATTACCGCTTCTATACCCCTTTTAATTATCTTCTAAAGAATTATGGAATTTATTTAAACAAGTTGCGGTGTCGCGCACTTGTTATTTTGTACACATCGCAAATCACGCCACGTGAAACGTACCCGTGATTCACCACATGTTTATTTTAATTATTTGAAGTTGTGGTCAAGTCGCGTGAAACACGCACTTGAGTTTGGAATTATGTATCATGACTATGACACGAGAACTGTACCCATAGTCACGATGATTTGGTATTAATCACGCCTAAAATAGACTACGATGTTCATCAATTGTTTATTTTTTCTAAAGTCACTTTGAGATTAAATTGTGGTGCAAGTAGTATGAAATTCGTGTGAGGCCAAGGATATAATTTAATGGTGCATCTGTTTTGCTCATTCAGAACCTAATTAATGAGAAACTCATTTGTAACCAGGCCATCGTAATTGATTTAGGGAATTGAGGAATAAAGTTGAAAAGAGGCCCTATTTCAGTCTGCCATGACCCAAGCGAGTTACATGCTCATAAACAAATCCAAATCAAAGAAAACAAGGACATGATCATTGATCTTTAGGAGAATTTAAAAACATAAAATTACCAACTAACTTTGTACATCTACCACAAGCATGGGTAACCCTATTATAGGCTATTTGAAGCCAATCATTATACGAATAGACTCATTCACGTTTCCCTTAGATTTCGAATCCATTCAAACACTAACTAAACTCGTGACTTGAAATAAAGATTTCTAAAGAAGAGGGAATATATATCCTTTTTTTGGAATTCTCAAAAGAAAGACTTTTAAAGAAGAACAAAAATAATTTGGATTCATGAGTTTTCCTTTTTTATTTATGAAAGCAAACTTCTGAAAAAGAACAAAAATATTTTTGGGCACCAATTTTTCCTATTTTTAATTAAATTTACGAAAGGAAGTCTTCTACAAAAGAAACTTTAATATCTTTTTTAGTTTTTTTTTGAATTTTTTTTTTGGAGAAAAATTCTAATGAAGGGAAAACATATTGTTGGATTGAAATTTTTTTCTCTTTTTTTCTTCTTTCTTTTTTTTTTTTTTTTTTTTTTTGTTTCACGATTGAAAGACTTCAGAAAGAGGAAAATATTTTTGGGTTTAATTTTATTTTTTTTCTGGATTTCATAAGGAAGGATTTCTAAAGAAGGAATTAAGGGAAAGGAAAATATTTTTGGATTTTTTGAAAATTAGGGCGGACCCGATGAAGGCTGCCTACGTATCTCACATGCGATGAGAATCAGACCTACGTAATTCAGTAAGTTTTGACACAACAGGAAAAACATGACTTTTTGAAAACATTGGCTCATTTTGAAATGCCTTTTGTTTTTTTCTTTTTTGTCAAAATTTCGGTAGAGTTTCTGGGTTTTCAAATACGTGGAATTTTAAGAAATCGGGTAAATTTTCTTTCTCCTACCGCACTCTTGATTTTTCTTGGTTTCATTCCCTATTCTAGAAGCCGGTCAACATGCAAGCCGAATGAAACATATGCACAAGTAACACGTAACATTCATCAGGATGATCTTTTATATTGGGTACACCTATCATAGACGGACCCAACCCCTATGTTGAGTCCCCAAAGTCAAATGCACATGATGCAAATAAACGTTCCTACTAGGGATCCGGCATGAGGCTATTTTATTCTAGGTTTAAATTCTGGGATGTGTTGTTCTAGACCTGGCTTACCTGAGCGGACAACTCGAGCCGGGGAGGCAGCATACTAGGAATACAGAAGCTTCACCAGCTTTGCAACTTGTCTGATCCTCGTTCTAAAATTAGGGGTATGACACTAACAGAAAGAAGCTTCCTAGAAGATTTAGAAGACTCAGAGAGAAGAAGGGTGTCGTAATAGTTTTATACACAGTTCAAACAGTATCAAAGCGGTAAAGAGCGACATTTAGCACATTAGGCCCAAACATGTAATATCAGACAATAAAAACAACAAGCCAAGAATAAAAGTCATCTAATCTCGAATTCTGAACCCTGAACCAGACATTCTGAGTTCGATCCCCAGCAGAGTCGCCAGAGCTGTCACACCTCCTATTTCCGAAGAAAGGAAGTTTTTCCAATTAAAGTGATATTTTTCAAAATAGGATTATTTATTTAATTAGAGTCGCCACTTGGAATATTTATTATGGTGTCCCAAGTCCCCAGTTTATTTTTAAAATCCCAAATCGAGGAAATTAACTTTATTTATGGTCCGGGAACATAGATGATCGGGTAAGAAATTCTGTTAATCCAGAAGAAGGTGTGAGGCACTTCCGAGTTCCGTGATTTTAGCACAGTCGCTTAACAATTAATATTTGGCTTAATTATCTGAATTATTACATTTTTATAACCTTTTATGTGTTACCATTTCTATACCGCTTTTAATTATCTTTTAAAGAATTATGGAGTTTATTTAAACAAGTCATGGTTATTTTTGCACACATCGCAAATCACGCCACGTGAAACGTACCCGTGATTCACAACATGTTTATTTTAATTATTTGATGTTGGGGTCAAGTCGTGTGAAACACGCACTTGAGTTTGAAATTATGTATCATGACTATGCCACGGGAACGATAATCAGAGTAGTTCAACATTAATTCAAATTTGCAATTAGCAGTGACGAACTTTCCGAGGCGTATAAGGAACAATTACTGTGAGTTTCATTACAATATAGCATCTAAACAAAATTACAGCATTTGGATCGAAACTCATACCTGAACAACAAATAAAAATTGAAATCCAAATAAAGGCTGAAAACATACATAATGTTGGAATTCAACTACGGGACAGCGGAGTAATCAGCAGCGAGATCAGCTCTTTTGAAATTCGAAATACTCTTCAAACAACTCAGGAAAACAGAGGTCAAACCGACAGAAATCAACCAATTACTTGAAGTCCTAATTTGCTTTCTTTGTTTGAAGCCTTTGAATTTTATTTCTTCAGATTTAGAATTTTCGCATTCTAGAGTTTTATCTACTCCTGGCTGCATGTGTGTTTTAGCTGATGAATGAATGACTGAATGTGTGTAAGTATGTGAATGAGATAAGAGAGGTGAGTGCGAGAAGTGTATGCAGATCAGAGGGAGCGAGGAGGGAGAGGGCAACAGTTTTTTAAATTTTTTAAAAGGGGTCTTTTTTTTCCTGAGATTGGGGGAGATAGGTCGCTTATAGTTAGTGATAGGAAGGAAACGATGTAGTCTCAGGGTCGAAGGGCGTCATTTGGGAAATGGGTTAGGCGGGTCGAGTAGGCAGGGGACTGGGCTGGTGCAATTTTTAGGCCGCTGAAGCGGGCCAATTTGGAATAAGAAGCAAACATACCCTATTCCTTTTTTTATTTGATCTTCCAAAAATAACCAAATTACTTCTAATTGAATCTATTTTGCAGAATGACCTAATTAGTATTTTAACTAATTAATTAAAATTAATGTATATTTTTTGCGATTTTTATTTTTAACCATGCTTTTAACCTATGATTAATTCCTAAATGCAATTAACACACTAAATGCAAGATAAAAATATTTTTGATGATTTTTATGATTTAAACATTTCTAAATATGAATGAAAAGTGCGAATAAATGCAAAACAAATAAAAGAAAAATTCTTAAAATTCAATAAAAGCAATTAAAATTATTTTTGGACTATTTTTGGAGTAATCTTCATATATAGGGAAAAAATTTTGTTCGTTTGATTCTCCATGGGAAGAATTTTGAAAAAGTTTGACCGAACCTTGTTTCCGAGGTTGCCTATATATATCCTTGGCTATAAAAGAATCAGGTCAGTGTAGTTCTGGAAGTTTTGGTGGCTTGGACTACCGAAAAACTATGACTTCACTGTTGTTTATGCTATTACTACTTGTTGAACTCTTTATTCACCAAAATCAAAATCAAAAGAAACTAATCAAGCCTATCAGCTATGAGTTACAAGATTCCTATCTATAAGTCTTCTGAAACTTGATCTTGAGTCGTGAGTGATTCTTCATGCAAACTCTGATCTGAACCTTGATGCTTGCTAGCTGCAGGTGCAAGTTCATTATTCTATGGCTTCTTCTGATGAAGATGGAAAATGCAATGCTCGTGACTTCAGTCATGTCTTGAGCAGTCCACATCTTTTCATCAACTTCTGTAGTTTGGATTCACTTCTTTTTTCTTTTTCTCTCTTTTTTTTCTTTTCTTTATTCTAGATTGAGACTTCTTCTTTTGATCATCTCTAACCCTTTGCCTCGAGGTGAAGCCTGCTCAGACACTAAAACAAACGAACGAAATTTTTTGCCCTAGTTTTCACTAGGAAAATTTCGTGAGTTATTTGTGACAAAACTGTAAAACTACTTCATTATTGAAAGCAATAAAAGGTCGGGAATAGTGCACCCTGGAAAAACATGATTCTTTGGTAATGGTGTACCCTAATTGTCTAAATGGTGCGTCAGCTAAGGATTGGTGTACCTTATGTTAGGGAAATACGATGAGGGAATGGCGTACTCTATATTAACAATGATATCAGCGAGTGGTGTACCCTGCATTTAAAATCATATCAAGTAGGGATTGGTGTACCCTATGTTGGAAAATACAGTTAGGGATTGGTTTACCCTATACTGGTAAGGAGACTAAAGAGTGGTGTGTCCTATGTCTAAAATATCATCAACTAGGGAGTGGTGAGGTGTACCCTATATCGATAAGGAGACTAGGGAGTGGTGACCTATGTCTAAAATATCATCAACTAAGGAGTGATGACCCTATATTGGAAAACACAACTATGGATTGGTGTACTCTATGCTGGTAAGGAGACTAGGGAGTGGTGTATCCTATGTCTAAAATATCATCAACTAGGGAATGGTGACCCTATGTTGAAAAACACAACTAGGAATTGGTGTACCCTATACCGGTAAGGAGACTAGGGAGTGGTGACCTTATGTCTAAAATATCATCAACTAGGGATTGGTGTACCCTATAGCGGTAAGGAGTCTAGGGAGTGGTGACCCTATGTCTAAAATATCATCAACTAGGGAGTGATGTACCCTATGTTGGAAAACACAGTTAGGGATTAGTGTACCCTATACTGGTAAGGAGACTATGGAATGGTGACCCTATCTATAAATAACATCAACTAGGGAGTGGTGTACCCTATGTTGGAAAATGCAGCTAGGGATTGGTGTACCCTATACTACCATGATTTTGAACTTTATTTCTTTTCTTTTCTTTATATTTATTTTTCTTTTAGATAACGAGTAAATGCAAGAAAGAATTTTGGAGAAGACTTCCCTTTTTGGAGTTGTTGCTGCTGCAGAGCTGTTCTAGCCCCCGCGTAGTTTCTTTTTGGTTGCACATGCTTCAGTCACTTGATCTCAGCCAATCTTCTTTTGACAATGATTTCAACTGCAACTGGTTGTTTCTTGGATACCAAGTGCCTTTCTAGCCCCAATGAACCTTTGGCTTTTCCAAACTTTGCCATGACGGTTGGTCGCGTGAGACTTAACCTTTTTCGACTTTATTTTGCCTTTGTAGGCCTTTCACTTCTGACTTCTTTCTTCCAATAAAAATTTCATAGCATTGGGGAATCCTTGGATTTTCAAACCTTGCCAAGACGGTTAGCCACGTGGGACTCAACCTTTTCCACTTCATTTAGCTCTTATAGGCACTTTGATTTGATTTCCTTCTTTCGAGAGTTTTTGATTTCGAAGCATCAGTTACCATGGCCAGTCGGGGTTGACTTGATGTCCTGCCAAGGCTTGGTGCCTCTTGAGTATTAGCTTGTGGCAAACGAAAGTCCTGTAAATCAGTCTTGTAATCTCTTCTTTGTCTTAGTTTTTGGAACAAAGTTAGACAGAAAGGGATTAAAAGAAAAACAAGCAATGGAATGGAGATTGAGTTTAAACAAGAGGTATCCCTTTCGGGGAAGCGAAAGAAGGACTTATCTGGAGTACACACGGACTTTGATGAGCATGATGCCTTTTGGACTAGATGCCTGATATGTGTAAACCGTCCAACTCTCAGAAATTCATCACAACTTTTTCCTTAAAACCGAGAAACCTTGCCTAGGACAGTGTCGATGCCAATGGCTGTGAGGATCCTCTTTTTGATCAGTGGCGCCCTTTGCGGGTTTTCAGCAGCTGACCTCTCTCATTTCTCTTCTCACTGTCGCTTTATAGTGCTCTTTGCGAGTTTTCACGAACAAGACTCTCTCATTTTAGTTTCTTTCGTCCCTATCATCTTGCGGTACCCCTGAGGGTTTTCACCAATAAGACTCTCTCATTTTATTTCTCATTTTTGTTGCATCAGATCCAAGTAACTGTATCCTCCAATTTTGAACATCTTTGCCGATTGATTGGAAGAACTTGAAAAGGATTTGGGTAAAAAGAATTTGGATTAAATTACAACTTTGGAACCTTTCAGGCGAAACCATCGTCGAACCATTATAACATTTGCCCCATTTTCAACTTTTGGGGAATGTGGATCTTTGTTTTGGTGTGACTGAACCCCAGAGAGAGGCTGCCTACGTATCCTTTCAGAATCAACTTGAACGTAGTTCAATTAACATGAACTTGTTTGGATTTTTGTTTTATTTTCTTTTTCTTCTTCTGTTTTTTTTTTTCTTCTTTTCTTCTTTTCTTCTTTTTCCTCTTTTTTTTCTTTTTCTTCTTCTTCTTCTTATTCTTCTTCATTTTTTGTCTTCTTTGTTTTGTTTTTCTTTCTTGTTTCTTTTTTTTTTATAATAACATTTTCAGGTTCCAAATAGGGTAATCAAAGAAAGGTAACCGACTCAAAAGGGTTAGTAAAAAGGTTAGTGATGTTTGGATAGTGAAAATGAAAGCCTTCATCATCCCAATTAGAGAACATTAATGCTATATAGAGGGCCAAACATGGTACCTTTTGACAACATCCGTGTTTACAGTTGTTTCAGGGACATTTCCTTGGATGCTTCCTAGGTACAACACTCTCTTTTGGCAATACTCTCGTTACAATATTTGGACCTTTCCAATTTGGAGCCAGTTTTCCTTTAGCTTCTTCAAAAGGTGGGAGGATACGTCTCAAAATGAGTTGTCCTACTTTAAATTTCCTGAACCGCACTTTCTTGTTGTAGAAACGGGTCATTCTTTGTTGGTACAACAGTCCGTGGAAAACTACAGCCAATCGTTTTTCATCAATAAGTGTCAATTGTTCCAATCGGTTCTTGACCCAGTCTTTATCCTCAATCTCGGCTTCAACAATGATCCGAAGAGAGGAATCTCAACTTCGTTCCAATTTTTTATTTAATTTCTTACAAGCCTTGTCTTCAAAACATTATGTTTCCTAATTCATTATTTCGGGTCTGACATCATTTTAGGATCTGTGCAGTCCGCAAGCATGTCATGTCATTAAAATATGCATTAACAGAACTGAAAAGAAAATAAGAAAAGTGACAAGATTAAGAAAAAAGACATTCCTGGACAATTAATTTCATTTGATTTTTTTAATTTTTAAATATAGAAGGGTTTACATTAGAAAGTAAGACAATAAAGTAAAGCATCCGGATTACACCCTGAAATAATCCGGAAGCGGAAAAGACAGCAAGACCGACTACCGAGATTCCCCTCTGACAGAGAACTTCTCAGGTTTGGCGCCTGTTTTTTGGTTTCTCTTCTGCTGCAGAAATGGCTAAGATTGTTTGTTACATTAGGAGCCTATTCATCCCTAAGAAAGATTCTTTTAGCTTCAATCAAGTCTTCAACTACTTCTTTTAGGGTCCAATAGTCCTCGTATCATGTTCCACTACTCCGGAGTGGTATTCACATCGAGCATCAGCTCGATGCGAGGGGGACTCAGGGTTTGGCCGGTTCGGGGCCACTGGCTGCAGCAGACCTAGCCTGACTAGATTTTGCAACAAACTTGAATACGACTCACCAATAGGGGTGAACTGATTCCGTCGGAGAGGCTCTCGTGGGCAAGGATTATATTGGGGAACATTTTGTTGGGGATTATATGGAGCTTGGTAGGGACGGACATTTCTGGGAAGTGTTGTGGATAATGTTGTGGATATGGGTAAGGTTGCACGTTCATCACCGCTTAGTGAGGCAGTGCCACGGTGTATGCAGCATCATGATGAGGGTAATAATATTGCGGGATTCTTGGCGGCATATATGATTGGTTGAATGACCTGCGGCCACCCCTTGAGCTTAAAGCTATCATGGCTATCTCTTCTCTCCTGTTTCTGTTTATCAAACCCTCTGAACCATTCTGAACGGCCTGTGATGTGGCCTTAAAGGCAACACGACTCAAGATTCGGCCCGTTTTTAAACCATATTCGACCATCTCCCCAATTTTGATAGCCTCAGCGAACGGTTTACCCATAGCGGACATCATGCTCTGAAAGTAGTTCGCCTCTTGGGCCTATAGGAAGACCGTAACCATTTATGCTTATACATTGGAGGCTTTACCCTGGCGGCTTTCTCGCGCCATTTGACAGCATATTCATGAAAACTTTCCGCGGTTTTCTTTTCAAATTGGACAAAGAGTTTTTGTCGGGACTAGCGGACAAAATCTCGGGCCAGATCGTCCACATGCCAATGGGTAATTTCTTGATCCACTAAGTGGGCGGGGGAGGTATGACCCCTCCCCCATTGAACAAAGGGGATCCATAGGGCGGGCTCACTCACATGCTGGATAGGTGACTCGGAATTATAGTGCTAGTTTAGTTCCCTCAAGGAAGAGAAAGCGATGTTTTCATCCAACTAGTTTTATCGTAAATAAGCGGTTGAAGAATGTTACGTCCAATTATTCCCATGTTTTTCCTCGGTCAACAACCAAACAACTACATATATCTAACAAAGTCTCTCTTTTTTTTGGGGGGGAGCAGAGCTTCCTGGTCTTCCTATTCCCTTCGCTTTCCCAGCTGCTGCCTCTAAGGCCCAAGTACTTTTTTTGTTTGATCAAATGATTGATTTAGATTTGAAATTCCTCTTTACCAAGGGACGAGACTGTGGATCATGTGTCCTAATCAGGTCCCCTCACTGTAACTTGTTGATAAGAGGTTAAGTGTTTAAGCCCAAGCTAGCCAAAAATGAGAAATGCCTTCCTCTTTTTGTTGATTTAGGTGACATAGTCTTATCCGATGAATGGCAGTGAGAAGGCGAAAATGGTCATAAAGGTCTAAGCTAAGAGAGGTTGGCATTCTGAAAGTCAAGTGGGCTTTTCTCATATCAATTGCAAAAGCCAACTCTAAGAAGTAGCTTTACTTTAAAGAGGGGCAAAAGAAAAGCAAAGGAGAGAAAAGAAGGGGAGCCCACCTCCAATACCGGCTAATCAACCCAGTTGCAATCCTCCCCCCCAACGCCTGGTTGACCTCTCCTTCTATAACTGAGCTCACTACTGTGAACTCCCCTAGATGAGAACCCTCATTGCCATTGGAAGGCACTAGAGCGTTAGAGTCTTTTTTTTATTCTGACTTCTTTCAAAGGGCAATGAATAGGAGGAGAGGGGTTCACTAGAGTTTGTCTCTTGAAAATGGTTTTATTTATTTATTCTCTTAAAGGTCTTTTTCTCTATTTTATTTCATGGTATCAAAGCCAACAAGAGAATTAGGGTGCTAAAAAAGAAGCCAAAACCTGGGGGGGCTGTTCGCCTTTTGAATCAAACAAAGTAAGTAGTAGGGGCTTTATAGCAACTTTCATTCTAAAGGAAAGCGAAGAACGAACCTTTAGTGAACATGAGCCGTACTTCCCTCTTTTCGACCCTTACCTTGACCAGTTTATAGTGAAAAACCTCAATGACATAATCGTTTATAGTCACTTACTGGAGGTTTGGAACCCTGAGTACAGTGTTCCGGGTGTAGCAGGAAAAGAGGTTGTACGTGAAAAAGTACTCAGACGAAAGTGCTATTTCTTGGCCATTGGATCAGCAAGGGTGTGATTCAGATGGATCAAGAGAAGACCAGGTCTATTGTGGACTGGGAAGTGCCGAAGAAGGAGAGAGCAGGCAGCATTGGTGAAGCTGAATGCTCTAAGTTATCCGAATACTCTGAGGTTTGAATAGTCATCTCTTTGAAAGAGAGTAAAACGCCCAAAGATTACGTGTAGAGGAGATCGCTCACCAATAATAGGAGCCATCATCTCCGGCAGCAAAGCGAACCACTGGAACTAAAGTCACGATTGCAGGCCTTCGGAGCCGGTGATATGTTCGGCGTAAGATCCTCTCTCTTACTTGACGAAGCGCGCAAGCAATTTATCCTTTCTATTAGGGGTAGGACTTACTGAGTAGCCACCCTGGTTGGCATTGGTTTGTGGGAATAGGAATTTAGAGGAAAAAAAAGTCTTCAAGTTGAACTAGCTCTAGGGTTGCTAAACCTCTTTGCCTTCGACAGAGTACATGTTTTTGAAGTTCCACTCTTTCCTAGTGGGGTTAACTAATTTGAACTTAATTAAACTAAAGAGTTATGCTCTTTAAACGCCCTATAAGAAAAGAAGAAGTAAGAGGCTTAAGTCATCGCTTCCAATCCGATAAAGGGATTTTTTCTTTTCCATGAAAGTCCGTCCCAAAAATTTTTGTAGAGGATATAGGCCCTTGAATTAATTCACGAATGTATTGGGAAAGCCAACAGAAAGATTCGATTCTGACTTCGTAGAGCCGGTGCTGCTGTTGCCTGCGCGTAGGGCCGTCCGCTATTGAGGTGCGTGCTTCGCAAGTTTTTTACTTTCTTCACACAACAAAACAAAGGCATGATAGTACTGTCCGCTTGTTAGCTTTGTATTGTCTCCCATCTTACTTAATGGGGCCCTTCGTTGAATATCCATAAAAATTATTTGAAATTTTTAAACTTTTCCAATATAGAATTATTAGTTATGTTAAATACCCCGAAAAGCCGAAACCGCTTATTCCGGTCCTTAGAAAAACTACGACTAGTCAGGAATTGCGTAAGAGAAGAGACGTCGTAATGATCTACCTGCTCTAAGACCGACTCAATGGGAGAAATCAGATCAATCTTAGGGCTTTGATTTCAGCGCCTCAAAGACTCAATAGCAATTCCGTATCGTCTTTTCGGATCAATAGCCCCAATCCCCATCTTTTCAAAACATGCCTTTTACGGGTAGGTCCTTTTGATCTTCTAACGTAAAAGGTGGCCGACCATTCCTCAAGGCTCAGGAATCCGCTGGACATCTCAGCGACAGGATTTGATACCCGGATGCCCGAGTCAAGGCTAGTGACTGGAGTGAAGTCCGAACTTGGTAGTCGTACTGGAAGGTGTGGCTGGATCACCTCCTTTCAGGGAGAGCTAATGCTTGTTGGAAGTCTACTCTTTCCCTATCTTTGCTATCGATCGAACCATCTAGAAAGCACTAGGATCCGGATCTGTCTTATTGACCGGCTTTGGTCGAGCAACCTCTACATTTCTTAAACGACTGAAAGAAGTCAAAATAAAAAAAGAATCTAACGCTCTAGTCAAATTGAAAACTTGCTATTTGAAAGAGCTTTCATCATGGAGTGGAGACTCCATAACGTACACAATGAGTAAGCGATCTATGAATATCATCCCAATTCAGGTCTTGTTCCGCACTTAAATGGATAACTCAATCCTTTTTCGTTTATTGGGCTGAATGAAAAAGGCTTTGTTAAATAGGCATGATTGTCACGTCGATCGACAGTTGAGATATACTATCTCCAAGGCCCTCACTTTAGGGCTATCTTTCACCGTTGGGATTTCTTCCTCTGCGTCTGCTGCTGTTGATGTGTCTACTCCCATTAACTCTTCTTGAGTAAGATCAGTAGGCGATAAGAAGGAAAGATCAGAGTCATCTTATCTTGACTACTCCCTAGAAGACAAAACTCTTAATGTTTTTCGGTTCCAGCCTCTCCCTCGAATACATAGGGTAGGTAAGGCTGGGTGAGAAATAGTTCCCTCTTGCTAATAAACTTTCCCTGGCCTTCGATTAACCTTACTCATAAAGGGTCTTATGGTCGGGAGAACTACCTAACTAAAGAGATCGAAGACGAAGATTTTCTGACACAGTGCGGGCACTGGATGGAAAAGATAGATAAAGGAACAACAGACCAGAAGGGCATACCTCAAGGGGCACCAATCTCCCCCGGTAAAAATCTATCTGCGCGAAGCCGACCTATGGATAGAAAGAAAGATGCAGGATAGACTGGGATAAGAAACAAAATGGAATGTACCGGATTTTTAGCACGTACAACCATCAAACCAGAGACCAAAGCAGGGCTCGACAGAATCGAAAGTATCATAGTACATCGTCCTTCCCTGAAATGGAAGGGGAAGAGGGGGCAGCCGTCGGCCTGATCATCCAATTCGCTCCAACAGACAGGCATGGTTCTGTAGTCAAAGAAACTTCGTCACTTTCGTGTACCCATCGGACAGGCAGCCCTTTCAAGGGTTCCTTAGGACCGATTTACTCTGCATAGATTGACTGAATACAGGAGTGTAATAGGCAGAAAGGATTACTAGAGCTATATACTTTGAGAACGAGTAGAATACCTGAAACAAGAGAGGGTAGTTAGAGCATTTTCGCCTTTTAAGCTTTGCTTTCTAGATCCACTACTATCTTACTAACATGAACATGAATTAGAGCTACTACTGCAACTGCAAGAACAACTACAGGAAAAAGATTCAACACTATAGTTTCGCCCGCAACCAGGAAGTTTGAGATGAATGGGAAAAAAGAGAGTCATGGAAATTATAACTAGGTAGGGTAGGGTGGGTGGTACCGCTCAGATTGCGGCCAATCTTCCTAACAGCGCGCGGGCTGGGCTTAGAGCGCGTGAAACTCATCACTACCTCATAAAGGCGTTGAGATCATAGCATGTTACATGAAAGCTGGGCTCTGTAGAGATGGGAGAGGATTCAGTGAAACAAGAGGCTCAAGTGGTTCATCCGCTTATTCAAGGGATATTCTAAGAGGAAAGTACGCTATTCATCGGTGAGGGATCTATGGTAGCTCGTCTATCTCTTAGCATCGATGGCAGGCCTACTTTTACAGCTTGAGACTTCCTTTCCTTTGAAAGGTTGGATCATCACATCCTGCGGTTGAAGAAGGTCCCAAGGGTTCGGTTGTTCGCCGATTCAAGTGGTACGTGAGTTGGGTTTAAAACATCGAGACAGTTCGGTTCCCATCTACCGTTGGTGTTAGAGGGAGAATTGCGAGGAGCCAACCCTAGTACGAGAGGACTGGGTTGGGCAAAGGATCTTGGGCCGAACAGATCACCGGCTCTGAAGGCCTGCAATCGTGACTTCAATTCTGGTGGTTCGCTTTGCTGCCGGGGTGCAACAGCCTTTTTTGACACTTCGAATGGAGTGGTTCACACAAACTCAGGCTAGGAAGCTTGAAAGCCATATCATACCATATGGATTTAGAAAGTTCGATCAAAAAATAATAAAAAAGGACTGGGAAGGCTTGAATGGATGGCTTCCAAGGCCAGGGCTCGATCTTGCACAATTCAGACCAGCTAGTATCTGTTAATTTACTTAATGCACTCCCCCTTTCTTTTCTACTTTTTCTCTCTCCTTTTGTTTGTGCTCTCACCCGGGCTTTTCATTCTGTTTTATAGAGACCCGGGGAGTACCAACTTCACTTTGATAAACATCGAGTTGTATGTTTTGCTTCTATCTAATGAGGCGTAGCATAGCTGGAAGTCAGAGGGCCCATACTACCTGCCTAACCCTTCACTCTAAAGGACCGTAGATCGGAAAACGCCTTCTAAAGCACCCCATTCATCCAAAAGAGAAGGGAAGGGTCCAAGACTCCACTTTTTGCTCCGTCGGCTGAGCGCATGAATTTCCTGGAATTTAGATAGACCAAAAGAGGGAATGAAGGGATTGGAATAGGAATTATAGTACCATTGGAAAAAAGGGCACCTGTGGGAACATCTTTACTGACGAACCATTTCAATATTACGGGTGCTGCCGTGCCACGAGGCACGACCATGGAAGTAATGAAAAAAAAAAGCTATGCAGTTGAACTATATGTTCTATCCGTTCGATAGCTCACTGGTCTAGCTCCATAGCACCAAAAATGTATCAGGGCTCAAGTGATTCACCGAAGCGACGAGACCTTAAAAGCTGCTTTTTCAAGTGTCAGTAACGGAACGTTCTGTCAATCAGGGAAGGTTTTTGGTGACAAGACCTGGAGATGTCAGAAGTGAGAATGCTGATATAAGTAACAAAAAATTAGTCGTCATTTACGACTTATCCGGACTGGTCGGATCGATTTCCAAAGGTTCCGGATGAGTTTGTGCAAAACTAGTCATTTAAGTGGTTAAGAAGGGTTCCGACAATCAAAATCGGGCAAACGAGGTTGAAACTGTAATTTGATGACGCATACAGGTTCGTGTCGTTATTTGTGACCCATAGGAACTTGAATCGTGAACAAGGTAGTGGTAGTTGGTTGGCGATGAGTACGAACGACAGGTACCTTCCTTTTTGTGGAAGATCCTTCCATCCTTGGAGACAAGTCTACACTCTTTTCAATCTAAGGAGAAGTATTAGCTGATGAGGAGAGCTCAATGGGAGCTAGAGCACAACTCTCAGCTTCTGTCTAATTGAAATCATCGAAAAGCCATACGTTAGAGTGCGCATACTAAGACTAAGGCTAGAGCTCACTTCTTCCTTACTAGACCGATTGCCATGAATGAATGAAGAGGCTTGACTTTAGCTACAGGGCAAGGGGAACAAATAGGCGTGGGGAAGAGTCTAGGAAAGAAGGTCAAGGATGAACAATAGACAAAGACAAAGGAAAGAGGAGCTGGAGCTGACCTCGCCCGGCAAAAAAAAATAAAAGAAAAAGCAAAAATAGCTAAAAACAGCCTGCTTCCTTTATCATATGTATGAGATGGGCGGGCCTTTTTAAGCAAAAAGACTAAGAAGTAGGGCATACAACAATGGATCAATTTATTCAATAAGATCTATTCAGATCAT